>QYTT01081260.1:0-22767 GCA_006980735.1 Dasypogon diadema
TAAACACTCAATCCCCATACTTTTAGATCATATTGCCTACAAAAGTTTGAAATACAATGCTGGGATGCCTCAAGGCTCCATTCACTGACCCATTCTGCTTTTCATTTTCTTTTTTGATTTATTCTCTCTTACTTTCAATCCAAATTACAGTTGTGCAGAATACAGTACTCCTTGAATCGCCCGTTTGAATCAGTACCGAACTCATGATGGAGCATTACTAATGTCATTCGAGATTACATGATTAGATCACTAAACTGAAAAAGTTCTAGGAGTAGAAGGAAAGATGTTATTTTCATTGTTGTCTGGTTTCTTTAAAAGGCGCATCAAGTGCCATTTAGTACATTTCTATAATTTTTATAAATATCTTAAATTCACTATTTTTTATTCTAAGCAGTCAGCTGAAGAATAAAAATGTTTCATATGATGGAGGACATTAAAGTCGCATCCTGTGACCAGTATCACTACACTACAGGAGTTGTATTGCGACCATATCTTATAGTCCTTCCTGCCTAAAAAAAAGTCTAGCAGAAGGTTTTCGAGCTACGATCAGAGTTTTAAAAAGATCTCTTTGTTTATCTGCAGCTATTCGGGTCAGTTTCGCCTCACTTATCTATAGCGGTCCGGTCTATTGCTCCAGCAAGATAAAATTTCCCTATTTCATGCACTCGTATATGATGTCATATATAGGGAAGAATATAATATTATATTTCCATTCATTAATTCATTCGATTCCCTAGACAGGCTATTATAAGATGTCTACCTGGACGGGAGAGAATGAAACTCTTATTAGTTTTGGGTATCTTGGAATCTAACTCAAAAATTTCTAAATTATAGAGAACTATTTATGTAATTGCGACAAACACCTGTTTGAAAATTCTGCCCTCAGTTTTTAATGAGACTATTTATTATTACGAAATTTTCCAATGCAACTCGTTTTTTAATTTCCTGATGGTGTTCTGAAAAAAAGAGGTTAAGAGTAGTAATTAAAAAATTAAAAAGACTAGGGAAGAAGAATTACACCACACTATATATTTATATAACAATCACATTTATTAAATTTATCCTCATATTAATTAATCCAACTGCACGTGAGACTTTGAGTCCGATAATAAAATTACAATGTAAAACACTGGACAAAATTGAGTTCCCCGCGGTACACCGAAGTCAGCTTTCGAAAAACTTGACGCCTGTCGTTCCGGTGTTCTTATATATATTATATGTATATTGTAGACTAATCTTAAATTAGTTTTGGACTTATTTTCAAATTTGTAATAAATTTACTTCATAAATGGTACATCTAAATTCATTTTCGGTTAATGGTAGCAATATGAATTTGTTTTACAAATTGATCTGACGTAAATTTACTCTCACACCTTCACAATCTTATCCATTACCACTAGTAGTGTCATTTTAAAAATATTTGTAATAAATTCACTAATATCATAATTATAGCAATAGTAGTGGATAAAAATCATCCGCCTAGAGTAATTGTGAATTTTAGTTTTATTTCTATAGACTATAGACAAAATCTACTAAATTTCTTGGTTTCACAAAAATTTCGAGCTATATTACTTCACTCTGGTGCATTTAATGCCAATGTTTTTTTTCATATTTAATTTGGTTTTAATGAACTGGTAAATATGTATGGTCTAAGGTTTCATTTTCACTATTATAAAATATCACTTAAGAATTGTTAAAAGTTTTTCCTGCACACTGCTATTCATTGTTTTGGTATTAGCTAATCGTAATCCATTTATATTCCTCGTCTAATTAATTTTTAGTTGTTCCTATTTATTAATTTAATTATATTTTCTTTTAATGACATATTTGAGTATTTTCGTCGACTACTATTAATTGGTAAAATTTAATCTGATCCTAAGGAAAGTAAGACAACGGTTCATCTCTTATAGTGTAAATTGTATTGCAAAATTTTGTTAAGATATCAAAGAAAATCAATTTAATAAGTTGACAAAAAATGTATCAGTCTATCAAAGTGTGTTATATAATCTTTTGTGTTGTAATTAAGCGATACAGCTTACATTGCGTGTGTTTTGATCGGTTCCTTTTGTCTAGTGAGTAGAATAATACCAGATGCATATGGATGTGTAAAGTGCTCATTTATATAATACCATCCTGGCCCATATAATTTTATATATGTTTTCAGCTCGTAATTATATTACAACTCGAAGGGCTGAATGTTTTAACACTTCTAAAGTAAATCCTTCAGCAATATATAAAGTCCTATGAAAGGTTTTTTCTCGCATAATTATATGGTCCTCTTTGTGCTCTCATGTTAATATCATACTATATATTTTTTTTTAATTGAAGGTCGTTTTTTGCAATAATTTTATTATAGAGACGGATATTTCATTGCTAAGTAATTTTCTGCAAAAATTTTATCTGTTTTTGTGAAATAAAAAAATTCCAATTAAAGTGTGATGGGAGAATGCAAGTACGTATTTAAGTGGATTACTTTTCCGGATGCGAGTGTAGAAGCTTTCAGAGGCACGTAAAACCCGTTGTAAGGTTTGGAAATAGTAGTCATTTGTAAATAACAGGTTTAGGTTGGAAGGTTAGGTAAAAGCTGTGTGAGCTTTCTATTATTTACATTACGATGAAACAAAAGGTTATGAAATTAGATATAATTAAAAATTAATTTGTGGCCTTTAATGAAGGATAATTTCGATGCATGGAAATTATAAGTGCAAGATTTAATGATTAAAACCAATGCCTGGCATTACATGAACTGGAAATGCTTCAAGAAATCTATCAGTAGAAATATTCAGCTAGAAAAATCTTCTCAAATGACACAGTGGATGGAAAAGGCATTAAGGTACACTTAGATTATTTTGAAATAAATCTATTAACAAACTATTATATATGAAGATAACAATTAGCGATGATTTACTTGCAATAAATTTTTACGAAATATCTTTGAAAGCTTCCATTATACCATAGAATCTGGGGATAACCTTGCTGCCTTAAAAGAATTAAAATAATTGAAGAGTCCTATATTAGAAACCCGTGGAAAGTTTAGAGAAAATGACTTAAAACCTCAAGTAGCCTAAATATCAACAACCTATTCAATTAGGATTCCATAGTTAATACAATTTTTGAATGGAAGAAAACCACATTGACAAGGGAAACTGCGTAAAAGCAATCTCTTTCCATCTAAAAAGAAAGTTTCAAACTATAGAAAGGGTCGTTCGATAAATTCTTCTGGGAATCGAATTGTTTCTTGAACGTGGTAAAGTGAATTCCATTATTCGTAGTATCATTCAATAGCTTTAAGTGTTTTTTTTGTGATAATCCGAAGTCAATTTTCGTGCCTTGTAGTATTTAGTTGTTTTCGAAGTTTCAATAAAAATCGAAAGTTCTGTGAAATCACAGAGGTTTATCATTTTCTTCCTGTGAAAAGAAGGTGCGAAAGGATCAGAAAACGCTGACTGCTTGAAGGCAGATTTTAGATCTTATGCGAAATAAAAATCAATTATTTATTGCTAGATTGAACAGATTCAAAGAGAGGAAGGAAAATGTTGAAGATGACCCTAGAAATGGATGCTGAAATGGTGCTGAAAATGTATCCAGCATAATTTACTCCATCCTTCATTATTATATCGGCGAATTACTGTAAAAGAAATAGCCAATAATGTTGACCTTACCGTGGGAGCTGTTCATGAAATTTTGGAACCCCATTTGGCTATAAACAAAATTTTAGCAAAATGGTTGCCGCAGTTGTTGACACCTGAACAAAAGATTGGAAGATTTCCTTCGATCCTAGAGCAAAGTGTTGGTGATTTTTAGAATAGAATCATTCCCAGAAGCCTGGATTCCGTACTTTAACTTTGAGACCACATAACATTCTAAAAAGTGAAGGACCTGTGTGAAGGACTTCCCCTCAAAGCAAAAATAGTGACATCAATGGAATAGGGGTATTTTGGACACAATAGAAAAAGGGTCCTGAATTATTTCAAAAATGGTCCCGAATTACTTTGAAAAGGGTAAGTAATGGACAAGATAATGCAATACTGCATACATACAGAACTGCAAAATAGACCATTAGAGAATGAAGATGGAAATTCCTTCCCCTCCCATCATACTCTTCCGACTTAGCCCCTAGTGACTTCAATTTGTTTCCACTTCGTGCCTTATATTTTGAATTTTGGTTGTCCTCGGAGAAACGTATATATTTGTAGCAATTGCCTTAAAGTGTGATATATAAGAGCATGCGGATGGCTTGAAGAATATTACTTTTGTCAGATAAATTGGCAAGTGAAACATATTAGTTGCCTAGCTTACTGATAACCCGAACAATTTGCATCAACGACTGCAAAGCTACATGTCCATTAAAATAAGAGGGTATTTTGCATTTAGTGAAATCAGAAAGAACCTATGAGCTTCTTCCACCAAGAGAAACTATTTCTGCCAAGAAATATTGCAAGCAGCTGCAAAAATTAAGCAAACGGATTGCACATGTGGTAGCAGCGACAGCGGTAATTCGGCCAATAATATCGTCGAGTTACCATTGTTTGTGCAACACCTCCTAATGGTTAGGAATTATCTTTCAGCATGATAATGCTTGACCCCAAGCAGCTTCTTCTTATTGTAAAACCTGGACTTGCGTCAGTTTTTCTCACAGAACACATGGACTTACGACCATATACCACAAATTTCCATGACTTTCGGGAGTAGTATAGGAGAAATACAGATTTTTGTTATGAGTGAAAAAAGGATGTTGAGCCAATTGCGAAAAATGATGAAGAAAATATACATGGAAGTCACAAGAGCTATGTGCACCAGTTCTATGACGATTTTAGAGGCTGCCCTCCACTCTGCATCAAGTAATCAAACCAGAAACCTTGGCAAATGAACTACTCCTGCTATTGAAGGCACAGGATTAAAACGGGAATTGAAAACCTCCACGTAAATTTGATCAAAACTGATTGCTCAGCAATAAAATTCAATCTATTTTTTTAAGATATACCCAAAATATTCAAATATTACTGCATTGATTTCCTTTGAAAACATAAATTTATCCTATATAAGCTTGGGAAGATGTACATGGGTTTTCCGAATAGAGATTATGAATCTGGTTTGTACCTTAGACGGCATATAGGAGAGTCTCTGATGGGAGGACATGAAATTTCAACCAAGTGATAGTCAGGTGGGTGGGCAGATCCCTGGCAACAGAACTTAGTGGTTGTGCCTCAGTAAATGAGGTAACACCTTGTTGGGTTACAGGACACATAGGTATCGAAGGGAACGAAAAATGCGACGCTCTAGCAAAACGGGAGAGGGGAATTAAACTTCGAAATCCAGAACCATAATAGTACACCTTTGGGGAGGCACATTGAAGGATATGATCGATAAATAGGTCAAAATGAACACCAAAATCAATTAAAAAACCTGCTAACTGAAAAGCTCTAAGAATGAAACGAAGAATACTCAGATGGTCAATTTCTCCGACTGCTGGGCACAAGATGATATTCACATTTTAAAAACACTGGGAACCTAGAGGATGGATGGAAAAGCACATTGCATGCGACATGCAACTGTAAGGTCTTAATGAGCAGGAGAACAGCTAAGAAAGCCAGGGGCTTTCTTCAGAGGGACGGAAAAGGACCCAAAGGTAGCGGCCTAATCCGATATTCCTTGAACGGAAATTACATAAATTAACCTAAGTTGGTTATGGTAAATACTGTACAGCAGATCGTAGGTCGTAGGCATATGTGGTTGCCCTTGGATTAAGAGAAATCCTCCAGCATGTACATAATTTCAGACAGCCATGGGCCTTATAGATGATTTCATCCAGATAAATGAGATCATAGAAAGAGCAGGAAATTATTTAAATTAAATTGTTAAATTCCTGGAGTTTTTTGTGTTAATAAAATAAAAAGACTTATTTTCATGGATACGTTTACAAAGCCTTAAATATGTGCCTGGATCTCGTTGGAAGTTCATTTGAAACAAAATTGAAAGCAAATGAAAGTAAAGAAAAAATATTTGGCCCTTATAGAACAATTCCTTTCTTCCAAGAAGAAGACGTTCCACTCATCAAAAATTCTACACATGTTCTAGCGTCTACATGACTGTCTGTTACGGGGGAGGGCAACCTTATATTCAACCAGCAAAACCAACCGATTCATCTGTTACCTGCAGTGCTTAAGGGCACAATCCCTCAGAATATGTTTAACATAAATCAACTATACATTCACTGCCATTACCATTTCTGTGTCTCTTATGTCTAGGGGACGGCACGTGTATCTAACTTCTCGAAGGAGATGCATTTTCCTGAAAGATGCTCTCACCGCAATCTGGAATATCATCCATTCCTGATGGGATCATTTTTGGTATGCACGAATTACTCAAACTGAAAGTGCTTTCACGAACAATCCTTTTCACAGCTCGCACATCACAAGCCGCTATAGTACGAAACATCAGCAAAAAGATTCCACATATGCATGGGAGGGACTGAATTAAGTACATTTGTTGCAGATGGTTCCGATGTACGCCAAATAGGCGCATTTCAGCGAAATTTATAGTTTTAAAAATTGTTGTACTTCGGAGGGTGGTTATCTGGATGGTGGGTATATGTATTACATTTAAAAGATCCTATATAAGTGGCAACTTGACACATTAGACGGGTGGGACTACTTTTGCTAACATTAACTGCTGCCTGTGACAGCAACCACAGCGACGCCATTCTGCTGTCCGTCGCCAGGAAGTCCCGAGATATTGACGTCATGGATTGTGACTGTCTGATTTTGATTTTCTGGCGGGGGTGGTGGAGGCAGAGAGTCCAGTTGGCTATTTTCCATTAAGATTACGTCGTTCATTTGCTTAATCTCCTCCGTCGAGGGTGGTGCTGGTAGGCTGATGATGCTATCAAATCCGTTTTCAGGTTGGGTTGTTTGTCCATTGTCTGAAGGGCTGATTTCACCGTTGCCTAGCTGATGTTGTTCGTCCTGATGTAATTTTTCGTTGGCAGTTTCTTGATCCCCTGGATTTCCGTTTTCTTTAGGTCTGCTCTCCGGATTTTGATTTTTTGCATTGCCATCGGATATCTCAATAACAGTATCCTGCTTCAGTAAAGCTGCTGTGATGACTGGCTTTGTTTCAGGATCCAATTTTGGATTGTTTCCACCGGCATTTTCTCTGGGGCAATCACCATTTTCACATCTACCGGATGAGGGCACGGGTGATGTTCTTTTTATTTTTGGAGAATGTGGGCGGTTAGCGTCACTCTCAACGGTGTAGAGCTGTTGATTTCCATACGTGTATCCCCTATTCGAATCACCCGATGATGTACTTAAATCTGACTGGGAAAGACCTGTATTTGAGCTTCCCAAATTGACATATGGTTCGGATTTCTGTGATGTATTGGACTCATCGACCTCAACGAGAATATTATTGTCACCACCATCATTGGATGGAGGCTGATGAATTTGAACCTCTTCATGGTTTGCTGATTTAATATCGTTGGATTTTGTTTTCTCTATTCCATCAATATCGATAGTACATGATGTTTGCCTACCCTCAGGATTTTTATGTGGACTCTCAGGAACGCCTGCTGAATCTACGCCACGAGCTACTTCAACAACAAATACTCCATCTTTTTCGGATGGTGTGTAGTGCATTTTTGTTTCACGAGCATCACGAGATATGTCCTGAAAAAAATAGGAATTGTAAGTAAAGACAGATAGGTATAAGATAATAATTTAAAAATTTTAGAAAAGTGCAGCAAAATTATTTATTACTATTATTATTACAAAACATGAAAAAAGAACGCAATTCTTTTACAATTTCCTACATTTCTGTAGCATTTTATAGCATTTGAATATCAAATTTGAAGTTACTGAACAGCTCGCCATCAAGGGATACCATGAATGGAGGAGGTCACGCCACCCGGTACATGATGGGTAAGTAATACCAATCGAAAGTCCTGAGGGGGCCTATGAGATCCTACGTTTACGTTATAGGGTGGATGGGGAAAATGGTGCTTTCGTGGATGCTTCTGCGTACTTACTTTATGATTCTCCTCTCCAGAACTACAGTAAATCATTGCCCTTGATACCATGTACCTACCTCGAATTCCTAACATCGAAATCTACAAATTATAGTAGATTCCGACCAATGGCAGTTGAGTACACACTCTTTTACCAACAAACTGATGAAATTTTTCCAGATTACAAAGAGATATGTTTGTGCAAAATTTACTATTGCTTTCAATTTACTCATTTAATGAATTGATTGTTAACTCTACATGCACTTGTAAAAAGGCGGAGTCCTTGGTATTTTCGAGAACAAGAAGAAGAAGTATTTTCGAGAAGAAAAGAACTCGAGGCAATGAAAACCGATTTCCCTAATGGGTTTTGAGAATTTTAAAAATAAACCAAAGTTCACAGAAGGAAAGTTCTCTGGAAACTTGTAAAGTCATTAAGACAAGTTTACATACCTGAAAAGAACAAAGCAAAGTAAAACAAAAGAAATGCCAAAATAAATCAAAAGTTGTCTAAAATCATCAATTTCTTGTCTCTTGACTGTTGCCATCAAGTTTCTGATAACGATCTGTTAAATTTCCAAGATTTTTCAGAATACTACACAGAAATAAAAGCTCAGGTGAATGAGTGAATTTAATTCAAGTCGATCTGAAAGACACCAAAACGAAACCTTTAAAGGAAAGATATCTTTCAAGAGTGTTCTTGACTTCCCCTTTGAGATTCTTTTCCAATTTTTCCACTATGTGATTGAGTGGATGATATCTTAAAAAGAATGAAAATACTGTGCTCCATCCCATAATGCCTTCCAAGAAAAAGAAAACAAGTGAAACGATTCACCTCGGTAAATTGACATTATCAAGTTTAAGAGGGCCCACGACAATACTAACTCTTCAGAACCAATTTACCTGGAAAAAAACAGGCATTCCAAAGTGGTAAGAACAATTTAAATTTATTCCAGCTTTTAATCAAAAAAAAAATGCCAAAGGAAATCTTTTACCCTCAACTAATTTGCTTCAAGTTAATTTTTCTGGGCTTCTTCACGGAGAAATGGTCGATGTAATAGCAGAAAATTGAGAAAAGTGCTCTTGAATTCTAGATAAACTGATCTTATTAAAAATTAAGTCGGTAAATACTACAAATTAAAGGAAAGGGAAGCTATTGCCAAGGTAGTGGAAAAGGTAGAACAGGATTCATATCCCCTAAAGACTTTCATTCAGTTTATTTTTATAATTGCATTCGAAACTATACTATAACCTCCTCCACAAGTCACAATTTATTTATACAAAAACCAAATTTTCTATTCAGAAAATAGCAAAAATACGAATTATTTGATTCAGAAACTTTATAACTGGAAGGCATTAATAAAAAAAAACTGTCATAGGTGTTGAAAAATATGAAAACCTTTGCACTCATTTCAAAGAGCATATGTTCATATACCGACAGATTTAATTTGCAACAAACCTTTGTCCTTGCCTGCAGCGAATGCTGTGAACAAGAATATTTTTTCCATCGTTAAAAGATAAAACGAGAATGTACTGCAGTAATAAACAATTTTAAAGACAAACAAGTTGCTTACAAAAGCTATTTAATTGGATTTGCTCCGGACGGAGATTATGGTTCAGGATGGGGTTGTGATTCTTTTGTATGTTCACCCTTTGCAGAAAATGTTCATCACTTGTTGAAGATATACCCTAGGGAATATATCACATAGGAAATAATTGAATATCTGAAATATAGAACGTCAATAGATATTCATATAATATAATAATTACTTTTATTGATTTTTACAGCTTTATAGATACCCATCAAACCATTATAATGTGAGCGCTTATGACGCATATAAAGTAGCCTTCGTATTAGCTCGCTGTTTTACATCACGATTTTCAGAAATTCAGACACATAATCATCAGTTTAAATCCACAATTAATTTCCATTGATGGCAAAAAATCATTTAATATAGGATTAAAATTTTATCTGCGAAAACTTTATCTGAACAAAAACATGTCTAACAGCAATTACGAAAATTTAAACAGTCGGTTTTAATGACAAAAAATTATTTACTTAATTTTATATAATATATAAGCTCCATATTCTCTGTTAGATCAAAACCATTATCTGCCATAACTTTCCTCTCAAATTTATTAATCTCATAACTTCCTTCATACCCCAACTGCTAGGAAATATTTTTAATTTTTAACACATCTCCTAATAAAATGCCACGCAATAGAAGGAGATCCTTTTTAAAACCAATTCTAGAAAACCCACCTCCTCCCAAAATCTCTGAGTTTCTACTAAATACACCAAGCATTTCTACTACACCCACTTATAACTTTGGGATCTATTCCTATCCAAAAAGAATTCTTGTTGTCGATATTTTTAGTCTTCTGTGACATTTTTTTGGACTCTGGATCTAAGTTAGACATGTGCTATTGATTGTTGCTGATCAATATTAAATCTTATATGTAGAGCTTTGCTAATCCTCCCGAAGTCATCTTGGCAAGGTACACAGTATTGGCTTGACAAGTCCAGCCGTTCGCCTTCGATATTGCATTAAAATTGACAACATATATATATACATATTCCATGCCATTCTTCCGCCATATTCTGACGATGGTATTCACAAACACAAGTTACTGCCTCGAAAACGCTTTGGTTTGAGACCAACGATTTTTCCACATCACTGCTCCGACAATCGATGACTGAGGTAAGATTGAAGGGTGAGGGGAGGGAAGGGGTGTCACTTACCTGCACATTTGTGGAAATTTCAAAATTCGAAATTCAGCAACTTTTCGACGAGCAAAATTCGAGGTAAAATTCTAGAATTCATATTGAATATCTTGAATATCAGTCCGTTGGACTGTTTTCTGCATTTATTTATTTTGTTTCTTATAGCTGCGGCGGATAAGAAAACGGAGATGCACTGCTACTTTTACAAAGGACCACTGCCACTTTTATGGTCTCGCACAGTGCCCCTTTTGTTTTACTTTTCTTAATCAAAACTTGACACGTTAATACAAAAATCAAGTTTGTCCAATGCACACGCCGGAGACTTTTCGATTGACCCATATCTTATATCAAGCGTCTAAAGGTGAATATCGATATTTATGGTATCAATATTTATGGTATCGATACATTTTTCTGTAGTACGTTTGTTTAAGATCTATGCACGAAAGGATGATATTATGAAATATACTTTCAGCACTTCTGCGTAATTTGACGTGGTATGAAGACGGCATCAATCATCGAACTTGCTTTTCGTATGCAGCATACTGAGATGCAAGACCTCAATAACCTCAGTAACATCAAAAATAGCACTACTTTTGTGTTTACTTTATCCATGCGTAAGGAAGAAAACTAACTCACGTTAAAAGTTTTTAGTGGTAGTCGTAGCTGTGCTTTTATAACACCATGTATTTTTTTACAATTATATCAGATAGGAAATTTAAATAAGATGGAGAATTCTAAGGCAAGAGTTAAATTTGATGCCATTTTTGAGTTGCAGATTTCAATTATATGCTCTCTCCAGGTTATTTATCTCAGTGATGAAAAATTCAAATAGAATATTTCGCGATTATTCTTATTTAATTCCTTGCACTGGCGTTGAGAGAAAAAGAAAACATGTACCGGAAAAATACTGAATACCAATAGAAGAGAACGTAAAAAATCATAGGACACTCCTGTATAAACTGTAAGTAACTTTATAACTGCTTATCGAAAAAATACTATAGATTATAAATAAGAAAGCAAAAGTAATTACTTACTAGCAATAAGTATGAGATCTTCTTTCAAATCACTACTTTTTATCTTTAGACTTCTCGAAGTTTAACGTTATTCTTCATAATTAAATTTTACGGCATAATGAACCCAAAAAATTGTTGCATTTTTTCGGTATATCTTATCAGTAAATGACTTTATATTATGTCCTATTGTAAAGTTACTGTACTTTGCATTTGTTTCTAATCTCTACTTCTATACCTGGCGTTTATGTGGAAAACCTAACTAGTTTTTATGTAGTGTTTATAGTTAACGCAAACCCCCATCAGTTTATTTTTTAATATTAGGAAAGTATGTTGTTTTATTAAATTGTCTTTTGTCGTAATGTTGAAATAGTCGTTTTGTTGAAATAGTCTAATAAGAATTGTAAAAGTTCAATTTTTATTTGAATTAGGTATAAGAGCGTAATAAACTGATTAAGGTAAGAAGAAGAATATATCACTGTGCACAGCCTTAGTAAAGTAAAGACAATAGCTTAGTAGAGAGAAAGGCGTCATTCATAGATTTACAGCAAAAAAAGTATATAAAAATTTGTTTTTTTGGAGACTTGACATCAATTATTGTAAAAAAGCAACTTAAAAAACAATCAAAATATAAAATGAAAACCAAAAATAAAATCAGCTAAATAAATAAAATTTTATAATTAAATGACTTACATTTCTCTCTTCCGTCTCAACAATGAGGTGATTATTCTTTAAAGTCATCGTTATAACCGAACCATTCGCCCCAGAATGATTGAGGTTATTGGTGGTTGCAGTACCATTGACTGTTACACCACCCCCACTACCATCGTATTTTGTTACAATCTCAGTGCTCGACTCTAGGGTATCATTACTACGATTGATCGTGTATCCTGATTCGGTCGATTTCAACTGAAACGGGAAAAAAAGAATAAACAAAATGACTATAACAGTCATTGGCTTGGACACCGAGAAACAGAAAAAAAAACAACATAAAAACGAAATGAAAAATAGTGCAAAGTGATTGGTAACAACAGCAAACAGCAAAACAATGGACAACATTTAACAAAAAGTACAACAACAACAAAAATTTTGCCATTTTCCCAGGGATTGTTTGTCAACGAATGGGAATAAAGTATGATGGCTATCGTCGTCCTGACTAACGAGAACTAGCCACGAAAGAATGCCTGTACAAAAGCCCCCGCAATATTGAAGGCCTCTATCTGAAGGGGTAGTCCCACCCCTTTTTATCCTTACACACCAAGCCAATTTACACAGATCCTGGTGATGTCCTGAAGCTTTTGAATTTATGGAAACAGGCCAACAAATCGTTGGACATAGTGCGATAGTCCACCTTCACATCTCTTGGAGATTTGCCAACAAATATAAATTCCTGGCTCATATTTTTAAGTTGTCACATTTCAGGCTAAGAGCTTAGGAAGGTTTCATTCTGACACGAGGATGCTCTCAAAATCCCCATAACAAGAACAAATGCTGAAGAAAGAGTCATGATGCCCGCAATTTCACGCAGAGGTTGTTAACGCCACCGTTCTTATGGCTTATTGTGGCATTTTAATTGCCTCGAATTGCTTTTAATTTTTGAACTTTCGCGAAAGCAATCATAAATCGCATCCTGGACGTCGCGTCGTCGCGTTATCCATGATACTTCTTGAATATTGTACTGTACAACGATGTAACTCCGTTGTTATTTAAGTTTATCTACTTTGTAAGTAATTTTCTTGTATGCACAGCAAACTACTCTCCTCGGTTTGGACGATCAAGTTTTACCCTGAATAAAAAGTTCGAAAGAAAGATTTTTTCACGTTGTCACGTATACTCTTACCACGGTCCGGAATTATAACATACAAATACTGCTAACAGCTTTTCGCTATTGTGTTGTTTCGGGGGCTCTATCCTTTAAGAGGTGTTCATTGGAGTGTTTTAAGTGCTGCACGAATGAGTGCACTCCCTGATGAAATAGTGGTCAGAAAAGTCTTCAAACTATTTCAACAGAAAACAATCCGTAAGAGGATACGTGCTTTTCTCGCACCAACTTTTAGACATTAAGAGCACTGGTAAAGGTGGTAAAGATAAATTTTATGTGGTTTCGAGTGAAGCAGCAGAGGCTGTTCACCATTAGGTGTGTCTTTTCAATTTTCATCACAAATTATAAAATAATAACAATCAGAGACATTTAATTTGGTTACACGAATAATTAGATTATGAACATCGACACACTAAGCTTTTAAGCACAACCCCCCAGAATTTCAGTTAGGCGCAACAAAGTAGTATGAGTTAGTAGTGATAAATTAATGCTATTTATTCTGCACAACAGGTAATAGTCTATTAATTGTAAAGCAAATTGAGTCGGGTTCAGTTAATGCAAATACTGAAATGGACATTCCTCCAATTAAACAGAAAATTATGCTAAAATGCGTATTTCATTCAGAGCCGGTATAGCATACTAATTAAATTAATATATAAATAACGAAGTCAGTGATGAATTATTTTTGTTGCTATACTATTCAATATAAAAAAATGTATTTTACATCAGATCCCGCCATTTTTTGAAAACTATATATCAGTGGGAATTGCATAAATATATATAATGACAAATATACGTAATAACAGGCGGGAACGCAAAAACAACAGAGAGAATTTAACGTGTTATACAAAAATCTTTAAAAATTAATATACGTTTACTTAATTGGACACTAGTTGAGAAAATCCCCTCGGCAAGAATTGTGCCTACGAAGCCATTGAGATTTTGCACAGTAAAATTTCATTCTAGAGATTGTGGATTTGCAACATTTGTCAGGTTAAGACAATTTCCTACTTTCTCTTCCCGAAATTTTCCTCTGACTAAGCTACGCTAGATGCTGTCCCCTGGGCTTAGGCAATATCCCGTAAAAAATGAAAAATTAAAGCTTGTAATCTAATCTTTAAAAAATTCTTTTATCAAAGATACAAGTTCTCCAATACAAGCGGAGCGCACTATATTCGTTAACGTTTTAATAGAAAGAGTGACCAGTTCAGATAAGGAAGCGACTATACCACAATCTCCCAGATAAAGGTATTTTCATCCTGAAGAACTGCTGCACCATGAGGACTGGAGATACACAGAACAATTTCTAGGAACATCTTGCTAAAGACTTTAATCTTCACATTAAAGTGTGGCATTCTGAGATTATTTTGTAAACTGGACACGTCAACCCTAAAGGGTACTTTACATGCACATGTTCCAACCTTTACCTAAACGGCTTAAATGAATTTTATTTGAAGTACTCACCGCTGTGAAGGTGGTGTTGAAGTACAATTATCTTCTACACCAGCAAAATTTCTATTTCTCTAGCTTAATTCTGAAAGCATACACACACACACATAAACAACTTTCAAACAAAAACGCATTTACCAACAGAATACAGATCAACTTCAATTTTTGCAAAAATTCAGAGAAAAATTGAAAAACCCACAACTATTGATTTTTCGAATGTTCCAGTAAAGCTGGAGAAACAAATTTACCACCAGTGGCAATTACCGGAAACCAAGGACGTTAGGATGGGATGTTTCATTGTGTCAAAGCTTGTTTTGTAAGCTGCAGCGGTTTGCTCTAATTGATATCAATTAAAATTCACATGCATATGTATGTTTACCTTTCAGATTATCCAATTCAAATATAGCTTTAGAAATAACTTATGTGAAATATTGTCCTCTGACCAATGATAAATTTGCGGTGTAGCTTTTGCAGAATAGAAATATAGATAACTAATTAGTGAAGCAGTTGATTACAAAAAGGATTAGCCATTGATAAATACGTTTATAGCATATGGGAGTTTCTATATTTGTTTGGGCTTAAAACGTACATATCTAAGATATATGCGAGCGTGTGGTTACCTACCGTCCTATAGATGTGTAATTACTAACAGCATTCAGTACTTGAAACACAATCGAGAAAGAATTATCTACAATTCAAAATAGAATATCGTCCAAAGCGCATGACCTTTCACCCACAAAGTAAGGTTTTTCCTTTAAAGGAGCTCGTAGGTACCTACCACCCTAGAGGACATCATCGTGTTAAAATAATCGACACTGTAATCGACCAAGTAAGCGATTGCCCTTGCAAATAAAAATTACGGAATCGATTTGGTAATGATTACAAGTCCTACTAGGAAATCATGAATTGAAGTCACGATCTCGTTTTCCACTATGCCAATGGGCCAAAGTATGGGTAAAGGTATTGCAGAGGTTTCATAAGAAGATTTCAAAATACATTCCAAAATATAACAAATATGTATAGTAAAATGCAAAACGCGAATTCAAAGCGTAGTCCAAAATTCCTAAAATTATTATTAACGTCGTGAGGTTTTTAAATAGTCTTCCAGAATTTTTAGCTGGAATACGTAAAACAAAAACTCCCATATTTTATGCTCTAAAATTTGTTTTTGAATCTCAAGGTTTAGCATTCATTCTGGAATTAAAATATTTTTTAACCAGTACAAAAACCGTACACTTCAAAAAGTCATAAAAAAGGTGAATTTTGTTGTATACTTTCTGTTTCCGTCACATGAGATAAATGAGATCGTAGGTTATATTTTCTGTTAAAATTTACATTATTGTAATCACAGAACGAAAATCCCTTCACGGATGAAAAAATTCTGAGAGTAGTCCAACTGGAAATATTTTGTGGGAAGTCGGCATTATTTATTAATCGGGATGCATCGGTCTGCCTTCTGCAGTCTGATACCACTAGGATAAAATGTTCTGACTAACAAGCACAAAAAAATCGCCATTATATAAAATAAATATGAGGTAAAAAAAAATTAAAATTTACATTCAACAACAAAATGTTTTCCATTCCATATAATCAGGACATGCATCCCACTAGATCCCGTGTGTTACACATATTCGGGGCGATGAACACTTAAGAAATGAAAAAGTTTTTCATCCGAAAGGAATTCGCACATCTGCACAGATGATTTACATATATCTGGTTGCTTTTCATAGAATAAATTTTAGTGAAAAGCATTTCTCAGTAATATCAGAAGTTTAAGTGAATTTGAATTTAGAATTAAAACAGTTTGCAGTGGAATAGCACACGCTACAATTTCATCAATCTGGATTCGACGAACTCACTAATACCAATCGAAATAATTGCAACTATTTCTGGAATTTGCCAAAATGATAAAAGGATTAATTTTATATTACAATTAGATTCTATTTTGCATCAGTTCATGTATTCCAAATAAAACAATAATACTACAGCACAAGCTATAGAAAATATTCTACAAATTTAAAACGAAATTCGAATTAAAGTTGTTTAGTACTAAAATACATATTTCCATAGTTTTTTATTATTATTATCTTTACGCTGAATACAATTATGGAAAGGTAGTGGTTGAGCTGTTGTAGAACTGCTCTTACTACAACGTCTGAGGCGTTTTTTTGTGATGTTCAGTTTTGTATTTTCCAGCGAGTGAGTTAGTAGGACGATATATACCTACAGATAGCCTGTGCCTAGTTAGCCTTGAACACCTCGGTCCAATTCCTTCTCAGTCTGAATCCTAGCTTCCTTCTTTCCTTCACATTTCTCATTTCATGTCTTTCCCTCGCAATCCTAATTTTCCCTTCATTTCCATTCCTTGTCCTCCACTAAGTCTTCTCTGCCTTCTTCTGACCTTCCATTAATTATTTTGTTTTCTTTCGTAAGGCCGGTGGCCGATCAGGCTGAGATGCACATCTACAAATTTGCTCTTCTGTGAGCATGGATTCAACTCCTGCAAAGGGCGCCGTGAATTATCTGGGAAGTTGTTTCATGCCAAAAGTTGTTGCATACTTGTAACAATTGTCAGGTTAAAATTTCCCTATCTACCCTCCTCCGGCTAAGCTGTACTCTGCGCATCATACGGTTGTCCCCTGAGCTAAGGCAATACCTAATTATCTCGATTAAAATTCATCAATTAGGCAAAAGGGCTTAAGATGATTGCTTGTAGTTGTAGGCAGAGTATCTGTCCGATGACGTTGGACGAGAAACGCAATATCGATATTAACCTATACTCAAATGTTGAGAAACGCAAAGGATTTACCACTTAATTACGGCTTTATTATAAAACACAAAGGTACAACACCAAAGAATTAAGAAATATGAACAACGCCTGTGTAAAAAATATCTTCAACTGAGAGCTGAGAGTGACCTCGATTTCAACCACTTTTACGTGAACATTTAATTTTATTTTTCACAATGAAGTTCTGTTGTTTCTTTCAGAAAGGGTATAATTTCCTTTCGACATGCCTCTCCACATATACCCACTGTACCACACTACACATTTTTAAAATGTAATTAAATAAAACGTGTACGATTTTCTGTAATTAAAGAAAATTTCATTTCCAGACAGGAATCTTTAGAACACATAAACTTTAGTGCTTTTGTGTAAGAATTCATGTCACAACTCAAAATTTGTTACAGTGGATTGTAAGCGCACCGAAAGAGTCATGCAGTAAAGTCTATAGTGGAACCAATTTTGATATTAGTAACACCCCAAGAAGAGCACTTCTAGGTTTTCTAGGGAGCACCAAAAAGGCGACATCATTTGTCAGCCTTTCGACTTAATAATAAAAGCCACTTTGTGATGTTGCACTGCAAGCCACGTCTTATGATGGCTCACTTTTTCTCGCATCCTTGCACTATCTCCACGACCTTTTCTGGTGCTTCCACTGCAATCTTTATTCAACTTGTCGGGTGTGGAGGAAACTCTTTTAAATCAAGCAACTACTTAAGTGCTGATGATAAAAGGCTTCATCCGTGGTGTTTTGTCAGCATGCACATAAAGTTACACCTTTTAAATAAAGCTGAATGCTCTTTCAACTTTAACCGAAACAGGTGTACCGAGAAGCGGTGTGAGTTTTACCTTCCACGGTATGATATAACAATAGCATTCAAGAATACAATTGTATGTGGCCTCTGAATGTATAATAAATTATGAATTCTCAATTATTTTAGTTATAATCCCACCAGTGGCGTAAATTGCAATACAATCACGTGCTTATCGCTGCCACCTAATCAGATGGCACGTCACGTACAGTGACAATGTAATCACTTTGCACGTGACAGTTTCACTTTATTCGACCATACACCGTTCCTATCTATCAGCAATATTTCCCGATTTGGAGTCCACCCAATTTCGATTACCATTCCTTATTCACCACCGACTTTCATTGCATTCGGGCTTTATCTATGCTCCCTTGATCATCAAGGGAATACCAATCCTATGAACGTCCAACAACCATTTTAGATGGTCTATGGTGATTTTGTCGATGATTGCATCACCTTGCGGTTGGTTCCATTAAAGGTGAGATTCAGGTTGAATGTAACTAAGAATACCGAGATCATTTAATACTGATGTCAGTTTGAGTTTTAGTTAATGTCTGGTGATTAGAAGTTTTGAAAACCATAAATGGAAAGATTATTTTAGACGAAACTAGGTGGCCATCTTAAACAGAACTCTATTATTTAAAAAATCTATATCCATTAATACTGGATAGATACATCGGTGCAGAAGTTGTAACATGAATTTTTATAAGTGGTTGGTAGCTTATTAGCTCGTACCGTCGATGATAGCTGTGAACCAACTTTTATATTTACTAGATATTATTTAGATTTGACGCTATTCGAAATTAAAACCTTTGAAAGTTATAGAAAATTTAATATACGAAAGTAGCAACAGAGGCGGACCCACCAATTTTTACCTTTTTTAATAAAGTTAAATTATTTTTTGATAAAGTTAAATTAATTTTCTTTATATTGGAAAACTCGTTTAGAATTTTTTCAAGAGCTTTGTTCTCTGGAAACGATGATGTCAAAAATGACGATTTGAAAAGTCATTCAAAAAGTAAAGTCCGTATTGGCAATTTATTAATATTTTTACCACAATCCGGTTCGAAGGACCATACCAATATTGTTGGCAACCATCTAAACTATCCAAATTAAACTTCTTCTCATCGCTAAAGATAAAATTTCGCCATACAATTCATCATAATCTGTGTCACGAATTTGAAACGTTCTTCTTTATAAAAAGAAATAGTGGCGGGCTTTAGAACCTTCTAATAAAAAAATAAATTTATGTTAGAGTAGTCCACAGACAATTTCCGTATTGGCTTCTTATGTTCCAAACTACAAAGAGATAAAAAATATCAAATTTTCTTTTTAATTATTTCTGCTTTGTCCAATATTCTTCAGTCATTGCTACTTTTAGATGGTAAATGTTATATAAATACGCCCATGATAAATATTAGATTACATCCCCCTCCAAGTTACTCCGATTACGCACATTTTTCTGCCATACTCTTAGAAATATAAAATATTGCTTGGAATTCTTGCAGGAATTCTTGCAGGCATGTTCACTAAAGACATGCCAAACATTTCTACGATTTCTGTGGGTCAACTGTCTCACATTCATGTTGGAGGATGGTCATGTGTGGACATCTCGTACAAAATCTTTCAAAAAAAAAAAAAAATCGAGGATGAAAAAGAAAACGGATAAAACATCCTTGCTACTGAAAATCTGAGATGATGCGGTCACATGCTATCCTGTGTGCATTACTTCAGGATTATTCAGAATGGCTTTGAGACAGCTAGCCCCCTTTTTTCGTTACATGTTTGCCTTAATGCATATGGGGATTTTGAGTGATGAGGATTTACGGCGAAAGCAGCACGAAAGACTGAGGGTGTGAAACCACTTGTACTGGCGCTCAGAATGATTTACAATTTGCAAGCATGGATTTACAACAGATTGCGCTTCCGTTGCTAATGCAAGGACATTAGGAGGTTAGTGTACAGGGGATGAAAATGCATTTTGGTGCTATTATCCGGAAAACTAAACCTGCTCCAAGTGTGTTTGAACTCTTTTAGACCGCATTCATTTATACATAAATAGTCCATTTTAGCACTGAAAGCCCTTAATTAGCTGCTGCCATCCGTTTTGATCAATTGTTAATGAAGGCCTGCCTGTTCCAGATTTTCTTCCATGTCACAGCCTGCTAATAACTAATTCAACTCCTCCACATGTGTAATTAAAGTTTAGTCGGCAAACAACCGCAACAGCTCCAGTGAGTTTTACCAAATGAACTTTTGCCTTAATTGCTGGCTGTGAACGCCTAGAGCAATCCTTTTTCTGTCAGAACTAGCAACAAAGGAGGGAGGAATTATTATTCAAAGGCAAGAAGAATTTGGCTTATGTCGCGGAAAGCCACCAAATTTACATCGTCCCAGCTTTCATCTTGTCTTATCTTATCACTATTATAATTACAGTTTGTGCCAAATGTTCGTTGGCAACCTAATTACATCACACCAGAAGGCAGGATGATGCATACCAAATATTTGCAGCTATTAAGTGCTGGGAGAAATAGTGTCCACCACACTGCGCAAGGAAATCATTTGGAGACACGTTCCATTAATCCCACCTAATTAGGACCAGGCTTATTACGTTTTAATTGACTTCTTGAAATCCGTCCGCAAATAGAATTACCGAGGCAAGAAGTAGCTATTACTATGCAGCCGAGTACTTATCAGATAATTTTAGGAAATTTCCTTAAAGACACTTAAAGCCATCCGGTACAAAAATTTTGTAGAGTTTCTTGGCCATTTAGGTGACTTTAGTGCTTAATAAAAGCTATCCAGGAAGGTTTACCAGGAAATTTGTGAAATGTGTGTGTTCAGCTTAAAAAGATTTTATGCAACGAATGTGAAGGTGAATTCTAGTTTATAACGATGGTCGTATGCCAGCCGACAAGGAATAAAAACTTTTGCACACCTTACCAGAAACTAGTCGTAGGTAAGTTGGTGAGCCCTGTCCACATATCCAAACACTTTCAGTCTGCTTTAAAAAATTTAAAAGACATAGGTACTCTATTATCCTATTCTGAGCTTGAAGGTTGCTTCTTTATAAAAATTTTGATTTTCAGGAAAACCCGAAAGGCGTATGATTCAAGGTCAAATTAATGGAGGACTAACTTTGCCTCTATGACCTGGCACGTGGGTTATTATAGCTCCAGAAAATGGTATGCCGTCATAGTCTCCTCCTCCTCCTACCTTTTAACAGTTTTTCAAAAGCTTTTGGTAGTAATCCTTTGATGTTGGATTTATCAGTTTGCTGCAACCGTAACTCCCTTTTTTCTTTTTCTCAACTTATATAGCCAAAACTCTGCTAATGATCTATAATGTGACAGAAGAGCCCGATAGGAAAAGGAAATTGGATTACGAAGTTGGAAAAGCATATTCCGCTTAAAAGCCTGCAGGCGGAATGGAAAATGGGGACGGAGGGAATGGGGATTAGGAGCTCGTGAACATTCTGCTTAAACAATTGCCGCCTATAATCGACAGGAAAAACAGGAGATGGTAGACTGTTCCACAGTCGCACATATCAGCTCAAGAAGGATTCTCTAAACTTCACTGTTCTGCTAGATCTTATCTTGAGGACGAAGGGGTGAAGACGACTCCATACGCAGGTATAATGCATGAGAATTAGTCTACAAGAAATTAGATCAGAAACTCCGTTGGTAAAGTATTTCTTGCAACGATGCAGGAAGCTTAGGCATTTCATCACATTCTTTGCAAAGATGTGATCCGTCCAACTGAGGTTGTTGAATACTTGTATCTCTAAGATGTTCAGGTTAGAATAGTTGGAAATTCCTACCCCATTAACGAATAGAGGTGGAGGGGAGTTTGGAGTTCTTTTGAGAAAAATCAGACAGCTTTGGATTATGCATGCATTGAATTCGATACGATTCGCCCTGCTCTAAGCGAGAATTTTATTAATGTCACCAGGGAGTCAGCACCTTATTCAAATGAGTACTGTCATCTGAAAAACTGGGAATTGGATTGGATGTAAAAGGTAGGAGGTCATTAATGCAGAGAAGGAAAAGAATGGGAATACTATACAGAACCCTGTGGTACGCCGACGTTAATATTGGTTAATGGGTTAAATTAAATCGATTATTTTACGGAGTTCAGTTTACTTAGCTATTTAAGTTTTCTACGA
>QYTT01081261.1:0-11269 GCA_006980735.1 Dasypogon diadema
TGGGAAGGTAGTCATCGTCATCGTCATTATATACCCATTCTGCATTGGGTAAGTTAAAGTCGCCAAGAAGAATAATTTCGTCTGTAGAGTTCATAATATCTGAGATATGATTTAAATAAAGTATTAAGATGTCAAAAGGGCTCTGTACATTTGTCGTCAATACAGTTGAAGGAGTTAGGAGGAATATAGCAGCATAGGAGATATAAGTTTTGTTTAGAAAAATAAATCCTAAGAGCGACAAGCTCTACGTTATGATTGCCCGAGTAAGCAGGAGGGGGCAGAGAAGTACAATCCAAGTGGGTCTTGCATGCAATCAGGACACCACCACCCCCCGCATCAGAGTAAATGTATCTGTCCCTGCGAAAGACTTGATAGGACTGGTTAATAACTTCGGCATCATAAAACCCGTGATGCAGCCAGGTTTCAGTGAAGGCAATAATATCAAAATTGCTCGAAAGGGACGACTGTAAAACGTCACTGGTTTTAGTTCTTAACCCCCTTACATTTTGGTAGTAAAGGGAAAGAGTACCTAGTTTTTTGGACCCCGCTCAGCGGACAGCGCGCGGCCACTCCGCGGCCCATCGAATCGCCGCGGTCCCCCCCGCGGAAGGAATTCGTGAGCAATGATGTCATCCGGTTAAAAGCCCGGTGCAGAGATCACATCGAAAAGAGCAGGAGTTGTCGTCAATTTAAAAGGGGCGGAAGATTGAATACCGCAGCCGGATACCTGAACTCCTGGGATGTTCACGTTTGAGGAGTTTAAAATTAATTAATAAATTGACAAAGGATTGGGGTTCGTTTAAGGGAGATCAGACAGCTTTGGGTTTTGGATGCATTGAACTCAACACGATTCGCTCTACCCCAGGCGAGAATTTTCGTAATGTCGTCGTTAAGTGATACAATATTATCAGTGGCGTTGCCACGAGAGCCAGCGACTAATTCAAATGAGTACGCGAAATCAAGGGTGTTATCGTCAGCAAAGCTGTAAATTGCATTGGAAGTGAGAGATAAGAGGATATTGATGAAAAGCATGAAAAGAGTGGGAGATAACACAGAGCCTTGCAGTACACCGGCATTACTTTTTTTTGGCGGAGGGGGGGAATGCATTACGCACCGAGGGGGGTTAGCCCCCCGTGTGCCGGACTCCCCACGATCCCGGTCTACCGGCTAAACCCTCCCTCCCTGTCTCCAGGCCACACACTTTATTATGTAGCGTTTCGCCAAGCCGATCTGACGCTCACGCCAAGCACGTCCCGATCTGACGCTCACGCCAAGCACGTCCCGATCCGACGCTCACGCCCGAGTACGTCCCGATCCGACGCTCACGCCAAGCACGTCCTGATCCGACGCTTACAACGAGCACGTCCTGATCCGACGCTCACGTCCGAGCACGTCCCGATCCGACGCTCACGTCCGAGCACGTCCCGATCCGACGCTCACGCCGAACACGTCTCGATCCGACGCTTACAACGAGCACGTCCCGCTCCGACGCTTACAACGAACACATCCCGAACCTACGCAGACCTTCATCTGGTCATCTGGTGACCTCAGTCGCAGTGGCATTGCACGTCGTTTACAAACGAGCGTGTCACCGACTCCCGAGTTCAGACGTTGACATTCGAGCCATGGACAACTGGATTCTTCCGACGTCAGAGTGGCACGTCATTCAACGTCAACTGTCAATCTCACAGCTTCACTGAATTCCCTTCAGCTGGCAGGGGGTAATGTGGCGGAACGTGGCACGCACTTTGATGTGTGGCGTTCCGTCACATCTAGCATGCGAGGTGGCAATGAATATGTTTACCCGGTTGCCAAGAAAACTTTTGTTTTTCAGTTTTTGATTTTTCGTCGGACTGGAAGTACTTCAAAACCAAATTCGGGCTATCGCTTTTATTGTTTTAAATTATTAAGTCTTAAAGCTAATAAATCTTTAACTTTTAAAATTGGTACGTTTTTCAATTTATTATTTGAACTATGGATCTCTTTCGTTCTCCATAGAAGCTTTCAATCCAAGTGAGAAGATATTGGTCTAGGCAAAAAGCTAGAAGTTTGGCTAAAAGAGCAAAGTGCCATATCCTGTCTAAAGCCTTCGAGATATCAAGCGCAACCACCTTCGACTCGCCAAAATTATGGAGACATTGATGCCAGCGTTCGATAAGGAACGTCATCAAGTCACCAGTTGAGCGCCCGGCACGAAAACCATATTGGCGATCGTGATCGGTGGTTAGTTTCGAGGTATTTAAACAGTTGCGCGTTTATAAGTGTCTCAAAGACCTTTGACAGGACCGAAGTGATTGCGATTGTTCTATAATTAGAGGGATCGCTAGCCTCTCCCTTTTTGGGACTTGCCTGAATATGAGTGAGTTTCCATGAAGATGGAAAAGTGCCTTTAGTGTAGGATTAATGGAACAATTTCTTCAGAGGTTTAGCCAAAGAAGAGGCACAGCACTTCAGAAGCAGGGGTGAGATACCATAAGGTCCGGTGACTTTGGACACGTCGAGGTTCACAAGAACCTTATAGACCTCTCGTGTTCGAAAATTGTAGCGGCCCTTGATTATATTCGCACAGAGAGGGTGATGATGGCACCTTAGTGAAAGGAGGAAGATGTGAATTTGAGGCGAAATTAGCAGCCAATAAATTGGCCTTTTCCAACGAGTCTATATATACAGCCCCATTGTAAATGAAGGGTGGGATGGAAGAGGTAGTGAAATTGTTCTTGACAGACTTGCAGTCCTCCGTACACCAAAGGTTGTTATTTGGCCTAATATGTTTATAGCTGTGAGGAACAAAGGTATACATCCCCAACTAGATGATGTTGGTTACCATTTCACAGCGTTACTCAACGTTCTTTGAGGCAAAACAGCCAGTTCAGTTGATTTTTGCATGCCCTTCAATAGCCGTTGTCCCGATGAAACTTTTAACCCTCTCCTTCCAACTTGGAAGGAACTGGTTCACCTCCACCAGTGGAACTGGTTCACCTCCACCAGTTTTGTTCCGTTGGCGATACATTTCTGTAGTTTTATTTTTGACGACACTTTTCATGTTATGCCAACACTGGAAGAAAGGATATTTCAACTCAACTAACAATTTTCATTTAATTTAAATTATTTACCTTCCTCCATCCTTTCCAATCTTTGTTGGAGCCATTGGGAACAGCATTCAATGATTCTGTTACCGCCATCCATAATACTTGAGCGTCGTTATAGGTGAGATCTTACGAAAAAATTTCCAGTTTTCATTTATGTGGCCTGTCCTTTGCTTTGCTTCAGACATAAAGAAAAAGATAATATATATTTGCTTCAGACATAAAAAAAGATAATATATATAAAGCTTTAAATTCATCTATTTCTTCTTCTTCCTCCTGGTTTCAGGGCTCGGCAGTAAGTGTCGCCATTGGGTACCGAAGACTCACCCCACTGGCTTGACCCGAGAGGGTATAACGCCAAAAAGTGGAGAGCAACCAATGCTCAGTAGACAACCAGTAGAACCAGTGAAGGCTTTAGCCGCCGTATGGGACAACGATCAGTAAGAAAAATGGAAAAAAGCGTTATATCGGGAGGAGGCCGCAAATACGAGCAAAAGATACAATTATACGAAGAATATCAAACTTAAAATCAAACAGTAAATCAGAGAGTGAGACGGCTTCTTTTAAAATTGGCAAATTGGTTCGATGACGGGAAAGTCTCCGACAATGAATCTAGGAGCGTTCAATAGTATTTAGTACACCACAGGACAAACACTTAGAGTCCTCTACCTTACCAATAGTAGATAAAAATTTACCGTCGTACGAATGACCAGCATAAAGCCGATTTAAAAACTGTACCTCCCTAGGCGCAAAGTCGCTATCAAACCAGGGTGACTTTTCTGGATACGAAAAAAACTTGAAGAAGAAAGAACCCTTAGACCCAGATTCTGCAATGAAAGAATAATTCCATTGTTCCAAAAGACGTTTTTTAATACACATAACAGCATCTGAAAAAGCAAGAGAGACAGGGGTGGATTCAGACAAGGCAAGTGCCTCTTTGGCCTGAGTATCAGCAAAAGTATTAAGCCACAATGACCGGGGATCCCCAAAAGGAGAAGAGAGACATTAGTACGCTCGCGCATAAAATTGTGAATAGCATTGACATATTGACAGTCATTGTAATACTTAATTGCCAAACAGGCAGCCTTGGAATCAGTGAAGAACACTCGAGGAGGTGGAGAAATCAACTTCTTCAGGAGCCAAAAGAATAGCACACAGTTCGCCAGAAGTAGACGAGTGCAGATTAAGAGTCTTTCGGGAGTGGGAAACTCAACAGCCGCTAAACCAGAAAAAGGATAAGAAAAAGAGGCATCAGTCACAAGAATTTTATAACCCTTAGCTCTGAAAAAATTAATCTTGACCAAATACAATTGCATTAAACCTCTACTAGCAAGCAGATCAACATCAACACATATATTCGCAGCACGGGAGGAGTGGGGGGCAGTACCAAGAAGAGCAAAAACATCACTAAAAGTGCTATATATTTTGGAATACGACGAAATTCGAGGGTCAAGATCAAGGAGAGTATTCGGGTCAAGGCCATTTACCAGGATGGGAGAGCATAATTCCTTTGCGGCTAACCAAAGGAATCTAAGTTCATGACGGAGCTCATCAGCAAGAGCATAAAGGACTTAAGTTGGGGTTGTCGTAGGAACACCCAAACAACTACGAAGAGCAGAGTTGTAAACCACCTTAATTTTAGCATCAAAATATTTGGGCCTCACAACCATAGTGGTACTAAGAAAATCCAAACGAGATCTGACTACCGAACGAAAAAGACGAAGAGCCAGAGAAGGGTGGAGAGGGGCCGTTTTACAGCACAACATTCTAATCGTCCTAATTTGATTGTAAGCAGAAGGAACAATCTTCTTCAATTGGGGATGCAAAGTAAGCCTAGAATTGAACATTCTTCCCAAAAATTGTAGCTCCAAAGAAAACGAAATAACCGAACCATTATGAGAGAAAGAAGGAACGGAAGAAGTGACCGAGCCAAACGGGAGAACGCACATCTTAGAGGCATTTAGAGAGAGGCCAAGACTGGAAGCAACCGAGCAGTAATCAACCAAAACAGAATGGAGACGATCCAGAGCCTCCAAGATAGAGGAGCCAGAGAAAACTAAAATCAAATCATCCGCAAATTGAAAAAACTCTACTCCAATACGCGAGGCTGAATGAAGATCCTTGGTATAAAAGTTGAAAAGAATGGGGCTAAGAGAACTGCCCTGAGGGACACCATGAGACACAGAATGAGTTTCTTGATTTGAGATAGACGATTCTGTTAGAAAGAAAACCGTAGATCCACCTGACAATATCGCAACTAACCCCATGTTCATAAAGCATAAGACACAGTTTTTCAACACAACCGAATCAAAAGCCGACGCAATATCAATATTGAGGAGGACAAGACGTTTACGAAGACGTTTTTGTGAGGCTATGTGATTGAAAATTGAATTAACACACTTACTAACCGACTTGCCTTTCATGAAGGCAAAAGAATTTGAAGGGATTAGATTCTTGTCTAATCTAATTCTGTCAAAAATTTTGTGAGACGGGCCGTTATAATACCATTTATACATTTCGTGGTACTCAAGATCATGGAGATGGGGCGAAAGTTAGCAAGATAGTCTCCACATCTACCATGCTTAAAGATAGGGTAAATTTTGATGGATCGTAGTTCAAGGGGGAGAGAGTTGGCAAGCCAAAAGGAGTTAATCTCGTCCAGAAAAAGAGATAAAGCTTGTGGACTTAGAGCTTTAAGCATGGCAAAAGAGATGTTATCTAGACCAGGGGCTGAGAAATTAGACTTGCCTTTAAGAAATGAGACTAGCTCCAAATAAGTCAAAGGGGAAGGAGTGCCAAAAGAGCAATTTGTCAAATTAAAGTGCGAACCAGAAGGTAAAGGAGAGACATAGGAGCACGGACACCCTATCAATTGAAGAAAGTCACCAGATCTCGCAGTATCCCAGGAGAAAGATGAAGATTTGGGCAAGGACTTGTTGTGCAAAGTAGTGGAATATTTGAAAAAGGATCTCGAGTCAGCCTCATGTAAACCAGCCATAACTTTGTTTAAATGATTTCTCTTCTCTTCAGGAATTAGTTTCTTAAGCCGTTTAGAGAGTGCGAGCAATTTGTTAGGCAGTGAACCCGACGACGTCTTAATATAATCTTGAAAAGCCTGGCGCTTTAAGCTAAAAAGATTGCTAAACTTAGCACTCCATCATCCTCGCATCTGACAATAACACAGTCCAAGAG
This sequence comes from Dasypogon diadema, assembly GCA_006980735.1. NCBI lineage: Eukaryota > Metazoa > Arthropoda > Insecta > Diptera > Asilidae > Dasypogon > Dasypogon diadema. Next base: position 6,279 of record QYTT01081261.1, read on the forward strand.
AGAGTCAAAAGCTATTCTGGAAAATTAAAACACTTATTAAGTGCAATTAAACAACCCCCATAACCATCAGAGCGATCCTGCCGCAACAGCGAATAGCCACTAAGTAAAACAATGTGATTTGCTTTAAGCCACGTCTCCGTGATGCATAAACAGTCTATATGTGTTATCTGTAAAAAAAAGTTCTAAGTCCACCTTATTAGCACAGAAACTATTTGAAGAAGAATTAGTATCAAAAGAAGAGGTCGCCCCACCATGAACTCTAAACATGTTTTTGGCTTCAAATCTAGTAACACTCTTTATAGCCATGATCTTCATAATATCAACCTCAGAAGCTTTAGCAGGACAAAGATCATCAATAGGCTTATGTTCAGACTTACAATTTATGCAGAAGGGTTGACGAGAACAAGTGGAAGAAGTACAATTCCCCTGTGAGCAATTTGTGCACAATTTCTTTTGGGATTTACACTGCAGGGAATTATGGCCCCAACGTAAACAATTAGAACAGAATCTGGTCCTGGGCGTGTAGTAATCTACCCGCCTCAGAGCGCCATAAATAGAAACCTCTTTCGGGATAACTGCACCCTTAAAGGTCAACTTAACAACAGAAGTTGGTTGAAAAGAATTGTCATCAATTTTCCTAGAGAAGCGAAAGACATCCGTAACTAACACGCTAGATTTAATGTTCTCAAGTAGCTCTTTGCCCGTAATCTCAAAAGAAACACCCCTAATAATGCCTTGCTTACGTATATAAGACGCTGGGATAAACGAATTCAATTTAAAACTAGATAGATCATACTGAAGGAACTTATTTGCCGTAGAGCCCGTAGAGGCATCCGGGAAGAAAATTTGTACACAATTAAAAGAACGCTGCTTAATATTACAGAACGAGAAAAAGCCCAATTTCTTGAGGATGAGACCGATAATTTTCTAGGCACCTGAGAGGCATCATCACTAGCCACTCTTTGAACAAGAACCCAGTAAGGCTCTTTATCCGATTCTTCAAACATAAGTTTCTCAGGAGCAACAGTAGGCATTTATGGAGACCGTAAAACAGAACTAGGTCTTTTCGGCTCATTTTGCACATTCGAGACAGCAGGAGTAAAGGCATCAAAATTATCCGAATCAACATTCATAAGCTTCCGTGAGTTATCAGGACAGGAGTTAGGGAAGAAACCACCGGGGGCGCCTCAACGAGGCGCTCCCCCATTTCTTTAAGAAAAGAAGCCCACACGAGAAAGGCGCATAAAAACCACTAAACTGGAAAAGCACGAAGAGCGACTTGAACCCAAGGAGGTATCGACGGGAGAAAAAAACTAAAAAGCGAAAAAACGGCGGTACACTAGCTGAAAAAGTATTTACAGTAATAATAGAAAAGTTTTTAAAATATTAGAAAAAGAACCAATTTGCCTGAAAAACAAAAGAAGCAGACTCACCCGGCAGAAACAAGATGGTCGACAACGCCAAGAAAAACGTGAAAAACTCCAAAACCCAGGAGAAACAATCCAGCCAGGGAGAAAAACACACAAAAACGCGAGATAACTCTCAATATTTAAGAAAAACTTGAAAATAGCACACGGAACAAAAACACACAAAATCACCAGGAAATTAAAAACTGAAAAAACGCTGCCTGGGACCGACCATCTTCACGGTCCACTGCGAAGTGTGTTCATTATTTCATAAAGATTTTTGGTTTAATGAACTTTGAATACTTACTTTTCGTACGAAAATTGACAATTCCCAACAGAGGTTACTCATTCCTTTTGAATCCAAATGATTTTCATTCGGAAGTACAATATGCGAAATTCGAGAATAGACAAATGTAAAAATTGTTCGGAACTAGTGAGTTTTCGTTCTTGTTCTTGTTCGGCTTCGCGAGCAATTTTGGGTACCTCAAGTCCTTGAGGCGTCAGCCAGATAGTCAAATCTATTCTGCACGAATGCTTGGTATGTCAGAGACTTGCAGGAAAACCAGGTTCGCAGGCTTTTGCTCCACTACCCAAGGAACGTATTTTACTGTCGAGACTATTTGACACAGTTGGTGTTGATTTCGCTTGACCTCTGTATATCAAAGAAGAAACAAGTAATAATAAAGTTTGTGTCATGATTTTTACCTGCGCCGCTGTTCGGGCCATTCATCTGGAATTAGTAGTAAACATGACAACTGAAAACTGCTTAATGTCATTAAGACGCTTTATCGCACGAAGTGGAACACCGCCCAATATATATTTGGATAACGCACGAACATCCAAGAGGGCCGCTCTAGAATTGCAGAGCTTGGGAAACATATTAAGCAGTGAAGCCTTGATGGGATTCTTGAGTAACCATAATATCAACTGGCGATTTATCGTTGAGAGAGCACCTTGGTGGGGTGGATTTTGGAAGCGGTTGGTAAGGAGTGTGAAGAATATCCTCAAAGCTGCCGTTTGGCGGCTCGATTAGATTTTGAACAACTGCGGACTATTCTATCGGAAGTAGAAAGAGCGATCAATGGTAGACCTTTAACCTATGTTAGTAATGACCCTTTGGATCTAACGCCGATTACGCCTGAGATGTTCTTTTTGGGTGGCTATTCCATTTCAAAAAAGGAGATCAGATACGAGCAATGTGGAAGTCGCGGCTACATCATCTAGCTGTTTTATTGAGAAGATGGAAACTGGAATATTTGCACTTATTGAGGTCCTTTCACTATTCGAATCGTAGCTTTTGCAAAGAAATCAAGGCAGGCGATGTGGTCTTAGTCTACGATGTCGCTAAATTGCGCATCCACTGGAAGCTTGTCATCGTTCGAACTGCTTTCCCTGGTCGCGGCAATCGTGTGAGAGCGTGTGAAGTCGAGTTTGCAGACAAAAAAATAACGCGAAGGCCGATACAATTGTTATACCCATTGGAACTTAACGGATGAAAAACGATTACTAATACGAAAACTTGCGCGGCCGGAGGATGTTAAAAATTGTAAAAGAAGAGAATTATTGTAACTCATTCAATTTGTTCTCTCAAAACCAACACAAGTGTGGCATCATAATTCTTGTACTGTTTTGAAATCTCTGAAGTCATTTAGTTTTGCTGTAACCACGAATCACGATAGTAATAAACGAATTGAATTGCATCTGAACCGGTCCTTTTCATTATATTTTTAAACACACTCTCTGAATGCCAGTCAGGATGGGCGGTTTGGGCCTCGCCGATTTGATTATGAAATTGAGATGTCTCCAGGGCAGAGCATTCCAAGGAGTGTTCTGCCACACGGATATGTAACGGGTGCACTAATAAAAGAAAGGAAAAAAAGGTTAGTCATCACCTGAGGGATTCGAACCCGCTACAGTCTGCGTCGGCTCCCACGTTTGGACCACTAGAGCATCGCCTTCTTGACGCGATCGCTTCCCACTTCTATCCCCACGGAAACCTGCACGCCTCAGATTTTTCTGCCAGAATGCACGCAGTTCTATCACCAGTAGAATAACTTAAATGACGTCGTCGCTGACTGCTGCTATATTAATCCTCTCTACCCGTCGGTTGCGCAAGAACCAAACGACTCTGCACGACCAGAAATGCTATCTTGCTGAAATAAATTTTGAGGTTTGTCGGATTAGAACAATTGATGTTTACAAACAAATGTAACCGTACGCAAACACCGCGGGAACTGGTACAAGGTTGGAATGATAAGTTCCATGAAGGTGTTCGTTTTTTGTGCTCTCTTAGTTCAAGAAATATAATTAGTTTGCTGAGGAAATAGAACGCAGTGAGTTGAGCGACGTATGATAGAAAATTTCTGTTAGGGGTCAGCAGCGGAACCGCTGGAAATACTGCGGTTAAGCGGGCAAATTTACTTCAACACAACCTTAGTTAGCCGCCTGAAGTTAATTTCGGAAAGTCGAGAATCCGGACGAGTTTATGGCTCGGACGTGTAGGGATCATTCTATAGCCTAAGCTTATTTCAATTATTGGGGGTTCTCTATAACGTAACATTCATAAGGTGAGTATATAGAGTCCGCCCTGAAGCTTGTAAACCGGATTCACGGAAGGTTGGAGTCCGCACTTTTTCAAAAAGTTCCCATAAAGCTTAGGTAGACTTGAAGAGTCTCTCAGCAATACCGTTGCACACCAGACCTCGGGAATTGGTATTGAGACTCTGTGCGCGGGAAGAAAGTTTAGAGTTGTTTGCGAAGTAGTACGAGGCGGACGTGTAGGGGAACCGTCGCCGGTGCCCACGTGGTAGATAAGAAAGAAAAAACCCTCTTTTGCAAGGCAAGAAAACGTGTAACCCTCGACGAGGCAGAAAAATTTAAGAAGAAAGTACGAAAGGAAGAGTGTATTGTTTTAAGTTGTGTGTAAGCCCCCGCTGAAGTAGGAGGAAAATCCTTGCTCCGTGGCTGGTTGTGGCCGTAAAAGTGGGATTCCCTGCCAATTTTGGAAGCGTGCCTCAGGAGGAAGGGTGATATTGCTGGCGAGGGGTTGTATAACGGCGACCCGGCAGACTTGTGGGGCTCCTGGTTCCGATTTTTCTTGGAGTGCGGCAAGTGTAGTGTGGAAAGGAATTTGGGACCGCATAATACCCTACGTAGGGAAGAGAATTGGAAAATTGGTACAATTTAGAACCACGTGGCAGCCTAACGGGGACCTACTTAACCGGTCCCGTGTCGTTACTTCTAACGTTATCCAGAGCCGTTATCCGGGGTAGCTTGTCGGCGGCCCCTTCCGCGGAAGTCGGTCCTGATACTGCGAGGTCTGTTGAGGTTCCTGATGCTGCGTTGTCTGCGGTGGTTTCGTTGAGGGCGGCGCAGCGGCCCAGGTCTCTCTACTGGATCCCTTGTAGCGATAAGCTGAAGCTACAAAATATGACTCGGTGCTGCACGGCGTCGCCAAAATTAAAAAAGGATGCGGCAGATGAACTTTTCTTTTGAACGGCGTATCGGCAGGCAGAAGATCCCCAGCGTGTCTTGCCAAACGTGAATGCCTTTTCTCCCACGAAACAATAAAATTCCCGAAAAATA
>QYTT01081267.1:0-32478 GCA_006980735.1 Dasypogon diadema
ATAATCCCTAAACAAGGATAACCGCTAGTCCGAATCTTCTAGCACTTGATCAATGGCTGTGGATACTGCAAGGTAAAGTGGAAATCTATGGAAGACTGAGAAAATATTCTCGTAATGTTCGTAGTGCTTAAATGGTTATATACGTCAGGGTTCAAAACTTCGATATGTACCATCCTAATAATATTATCACTACCACAACACAATTGCTGCTATCATCAGCACCAATATTGGGCTTGGGCATGACTTGCAGAAGAGAAAACGTTCCCCAAACACATATCCAGACGATTTCCTTGATTATCTCGTCCACTCCTTGCTGCTAGCCTTTTTATCTTTTGTTTCCCTTAAAAGGATGCCACGTAGACAGAATAATAATCAAAGTCTGCAGATAGAACGGACGTTTACTGCAGGTGGAATCTTCGGTTAAAGTGTAGAGAGTCCTGATTGTGATTTCTGTACTTTGGGTCAATCCCGGGAACATCCAGTTGCCTTAAATTGTTCCATCTCTCAGAATTGATTGAGAGTTGAATGTATTGAAAAGATTACCGGAGGTTCCTGGTTTCTATACTACTTTGTTAGCGCTGTAGATAATTGCGAAAGACAATTTTAAAGAATCTTAAACCTTTCGGTTTGGTTTGCATTTTTTTTTCTGAAAACATTATTGAAAATGGGTTTGCATATTTCTATAAGAAATTGTGACACCGGCAGCTATAGTACAAGAAAGCTGTGCGGAGCTAAAGAAACTTAATGAAATTTCTTACTACGGGGCGTTCACGAAGTCACGAGCCAAAAAAGGAGCACATATCACCGGTTTCGCTGGAGTGTGCTTATTTAATATTCACAACATGTCCTGGTTTCGTTGACAAATCGAATCTTGTACAAGTAATTTAATTTTTTCTATTTCCTCCAGCTTTCTGGTAGAAGCATAATCCCAAGGAAGGTATGGTCTCTGAAGAATGTAGTCTATCCCTCCTCCCCCCCCATCTCTGCTTCTTGCATCACACCACAATAATTCCTCAGTATTGACACCTTATTGCTCTTGAGCTCTCATCCACTTCGATAAAAACAAACATCCCAGACTTCAACAACTTCAGTACACAAAACTAAGGATTCGGTTTGGCACCCTTCGGCAAAAACTGCCGGCGTTCGATGTATTGATCTTTATTTAGTTATAAACTTAAGCAAGATGTCGTTTTATGCAAATTAAGTTGCCCGCCCGTACTTGTCGGAATGACTTTTGACAAATTGATTTCTTGGCAGAGAGGCGAACTTCTTTAAGGATAATTTCATGAAATTTGGTTAACTCTGTTTTCTGGATATTCATTCTTGGATCTTCATTGGCTCTCGAATTTCGCGCGGGGTTTTCTTGTCTTAATTTGTTGAGGGTGTATTGAGTTTCTTCATTATGGTGAGGACATTTTCTTCTTAGTTCCAGTGGGGGAAAATTTGCACAAAATTTATGTAAATTTCATTATTAACTGCTTTTGAGAATTCGGGAGCCTTTTTTTTATCACTAAGAGAATAGAGAAAAAGTCAAATTATATAAATTGGGGTTATAAAATTTCATGATACCGGTGATGACCTTAGGAAGATTATGTACTAGAAGGTACGGCAATAATCGTATTAAAAGGAAAAAGGACATATAATAAAAAATGATGAAAAAGTGATGCAATGAATGCAACTATTGTCTTAATCAATTTAATATCACCCACAGACATGTAGTTCTGATACCGGAATATAGATGTCATGCTATTGCATATAATCTCATAGAATCCGTGCATTTTGAGTTTAGTTCTAATATAAGAATATTGTAGTATCTTTTGAAACCTTTTACTAAAATGGAATTAAATAAATCAGCTGCTTGTTATTTAACGCAAGAAGTCGATGTTTAATGTCGTGAAGTTTCACCATAAAAAAGGAAAGTTTTCAAATAATTATAGTAGAATCTCTTTACTTTCAGGAAAATAGCATCACGTTTTCACACATTTGCACATTTAAAAGCAATTTTAAAATAGAAGAAGCATGGAGTGCGTATAGACTTTATCAGTATACGCTCCTATCTTTTTTCTAAGTAGTTCGGTAGGTGTATTAATTTATGTTTGAATTCAAAAGTATCCAGAGTAAAAGAACTTCGTTAACTGTGAGAACTGGACACCAACAATCTACCTTCTGAAGTAAATTTGAAGAAGTAACGCGATTGATTACATTTTGTTTTTGTATTTAATATGTACCTTTTTCTTTGCATTTTGTATAGTTGACTGCTTACTTTTTTATTTGTTAACTATTTATAATTCATTGTTTTCCTCCATTTTGTTTAAAATGTTATCACTTTTGTACAGCGTCATTATTGGAATTTGTCTTAGGGCTGGTGTGAGAGTATAAGCTTAAACGAAATACAATTTGGTTTAAGCCCAAAAAAATGAGTTTCACATGGATTAAGTAAGCGCCTAAGATTAAGATTAGAATTGGAATGCGGAGGGACTGACATAGCCTGTGCACTGCGATCATAAATTGGCCTTTTGTGTTCCGCGCTAGTTATAGATTTTCCCCACTCTTTCAAGGAAGAGCAGTATCTTTCTGAAGGAGATGCTCTCTAAGTTTGTAGGCCTCATCAGATGTGCCCTAAGCAACTGGAATCAACAATATGCAACTGCCTCGCTTTCGCAGAGGATGTGCTCCGACGTTTCGTCCTCTTCGAAAGGCATTGGGAGGCATTTTTGACAAATTTTTGGAATACATTTTGGATGGGTTAGAACACCAAACGCAAACGATATATACGTTCAAAAGTTTGTATTATTTTTTAAATCATATACATTATTTGCGTGAAGGCTATCCTCCACGAATCTGGCCACTAGCTCCCAGTGGCTTTCGCCCTCCAACAGCTCCACTATTCGATGATAACTGGTCGAGCTTTGACCCCATGTATACTCTGTCGTTCGTACATGGGATGCAGACAAAAAGCGTATATTCTACCAAACTTATGGAGTTAGTACCGAAAACACCCATTCTCGCTTAGGAACTGTGTGAGATAGGACCACACTTCTCTGTGTTTACTGCCGATACCCGATCCGACCTATGACACTAATCTGGCAGTCTACTGCCCTTTTCCCTGCTGCCTCACATTTCTTGTCAACTACTCAAGGTGTGGGATTTTTTTTCCTTTCTTTTTTGATTGCCTTTTTCGTCGGACCTCGGCCTTTTGTAACGTAGACGGCTTTCTGTTACATCGCAAACTGTCCTACAATGACGAAGGCCACTCCGATGGCGCTTCGCGGCATCAAAAGGCAAAATCCTTCCTGCATCTCGAATTTCATTTGGTCTTTCCATATCTCTGCACGATACAGCAATGTGGATTGCCATATCGATGAGTAGGCAAAGTTTACTAGACTTCGGGCTAGGGACTCGAATTTGGCTGATGCTTTATTCGCCGGACCAGGTACTTTGCTGCCGGCTCGCAGGATAGGACCTATCCTCTTCTTTGTGAAGATGACTATCTCTGTCTTGGTCACAGCCAAGGATAATCGGTGATCATCAACACGTTCATCCTCCTCATCAGCTTTGAGTTTTGTTTTGGATTAAAAGTACTTCAAAGATCTTTACAGGCCTTTTATCCGATCATTATTACCTCATATTACCTAAAAGAGATGGGCATAGTTAGGCTGATACGTGTAGATTCTGTCTGGAAGGAGACAGCATCTTGGGATGCTGTTCATTTCGCCCAACGATGTTTCGAATTTAGCGCCCAAAAGAATCAGAGGCTATACTAAGAGCCTCAATCTTAAAGGGGCCTAAACACTAAATATTATGATTACATGAAGTGATAAGAGGTTCTGGCAGCCTGTCTATTACATTACATCCCTCAAGGAAAAGAAAGTACTTCTAGGAGCAGTTTCCCATATTACTGGAGACAAATACCCCCTTGAAAATGAAGGCCGAAAAATACCATTTGGAAAAAATAATGAAAACACAATAATAATATAATTAAAATACCCAATGAAAATTTCGAAAAAGTATTTCTCCTTGCCATCTGCCACTTTTAAAGAAAAATTGTTAAAAGATGACCTCAGATGACAGACAGACACGACGTCCTCGATTTGGCGTGCAAAATAGGGACCTGAAAAAAAGGTTTTGATATTTTATATGAATGGGTAATTGTTAAATCTTATACGATAGATAGAGTATATTAGTTCTAGTCCAGCGTTTGTAACACATAGAAACAATAATGCCAGAGCAGAATGAACTATACACATATGCTCAGAATGTGAAAACAAATCGATTTAAGCATGTCCGTCTGTCCGTCCGTCCGTCTGTCCGTCCGTCCGTCTGTCTGTCCGTATTCACGACAACTCGAAAACGAATTGAGCTAGAAGACTAAAATTTGGTATATATTACTTTCAGAAAATTTGTAGATCTAAGTTTGAAAATGGGGCGAATCCCCCCCACTCCTTCAATAGACCGCCATATTGAATTTTTGGATTATTGGGCATAATTCAAATAGGGAACAACGTATAGATTTCAAAATTTAGTAAGGAGCAGTTTTATGAGACGCTTAACCAATAAAATGAAAATCGCTCATATTCCCCCACTCCTTGGTCGGGTCGCCATATTAGATTTTTCAATTATTGGACATAATTGGATGTTGGACAATCTACCACTTTGAAATTTTTTATAGATGTGTTTTATGAGACCCCACTCCTTGGTCGGATCGCCATATTGAATTTCCAGATTATTGGATATAATTCTAAAAGGAAGCAATTTATCACTCTAAAATTTTGTACAGAAGAGTTTTATGAGGTGAACTGTATTTATATCATATATAGGGTATCAAGTAATCAGCCTAAGGCTGATTCTATATTTTATGTTTCAAATTTACTTTGGCGTTTTTATAAAACGTTTTTAATTTACTTGTTTGAAAGCTATAGGCACTATTGAACTCATTTATTATTTGCTTCTAGATTGCATTCTTCTCTGCGAGGTTCATTGTATCTGTCTTTTTACATTCGATCATATTTTTGTGTAATATTGGTTAAATATTCTATTTCGATATCCTTTAAATTCATATCACGGCTTTTCCTTGCCATTTCTCTATAAGTTTTAACACATAATTTTTACCACATTTAATTGCACGATTGCACGACACATATCTTTTTTATAAACTGTCAAGCACCCCAGCTAATTTCGAACAATAATTTCGAAACACAAATTTATCGCAGATAGTGAAGAAAACTCAGAGAAATCTCAATTTTAGATAATCCGTGAATATATTCTGTTTGGTAAATACGGAACTAAATACCGCTTATGAAAAGTGATTGGAATGAAAATTGTTAGAGCTATGTTGTACGCCAATTTCAAAAACACTGTTTCGAGAAAAATACGTTTAAAGTTTAATGTAAGAAAAAAGTACAATTATTGGTATCTTACGGCAAATTTTAACTAGTTAGCTATTCCAGGGGCGTACAGTATAGCCTCATCTTGCTCGTAAAAGTCTTTAAGCTCGGTTTGAGCCTATTTTCGTGCGATCTAGCTTTTTTTGCTACCCAGTGAACTTCGCTCCTGTCTGTTGTAGCGTGCCTTGTTGTACTGAGTGCTGAAGGTATAGGTATTGTGGCCGATGAGCGATGACCCATTCCAATGTCTCCATGATCTTCACGGTTCCATTATGCAGCAATTTCGACCGTTTTCAGGCCGCAGTTCAAATGCTTTGGTGCCATCCGCCACACACTTGAATTGAAACCTTCGTTCGCATTTTGTGCGTGCCCACCCAAACATCTTTCTAAAAGTTCACGTCGTTGTGACAAGTCTTTATAGATTGGGAATATATATATATATATATGATACACAAGCTACAGTATATATTTCGCGCAAAGCGATAAGCGCTCCTCTCCGGTAAGTAAAATGTTCGTACGGATGCACTGGTGGAAAAAGTGCTGCAATTTATATCGCTTTTATACTTTGCAGCTCTAATCTTAACACCATAAACAAATGATTTGGGCAAAAAACAAAGATGGAAAAGAATTTTTACATATATTTCCCCCTCAATACCTTCCAGAGATATGGTATAATTTTTCATTAATTATTATTCCAGAGCGATTTCATTAAACTTGTTTTTATGATATTTCGATGCACTTTCAGAAACAACAATTTTAAGTGAATATTTTATGTTGCAATAATTACTTTCTCGCTGATATTTATTATAATAGACGAATTTTAATTATAATAAATTGATGTAATTATATCTGCACCCTTTCCCTTCTTACCGTGCGATAATCTCCGTACGATTTCTCCCGAACAAGGAAGCTGACTAATTTACTCTCCTAACTTTGTAAATTTTAAGGTACACCAATGTAGTACTAACGTTAAATTAGCCACTTTGCCCTAATTCGAGTTAATTCCTTTCATTTGCTTTATCGCGATGCCAGCGTAAGCTGTAGACTGATTACTCCCAAAGCGAAAGTAGCACTTTATAAGTAAGAAGAAAAGCTGAAAACGATAGCACACAAAGATCCTTGCAGAAACTCTTAATCAGCTTAATAATTTCGTTAAGACTGGAATAATTGCATTAATTTGCGCCTCCCCCGAACATTCTTGAACTCCTTAAGTTTTAATTACAACACTCACTCATTCCAGCTGGTGCCTTATGCAAAGTAATAACAAAAGAACAGTTTTTATTCGCCACCCTGCAACCCCGAATGTGTTGCTTAAAGGGCGAAATAACAACAATTCTCAGCGCACATCCCTTTCTACATCGTGCTGGGAGTTTTTCACTTAAGTTGCCATTAAGCGTCTTATGCTGCCGCCAGTCTCCAGAAACTTTTTTGCTAGGTTATGGCTGTGTAAAACTTTTACTACAAAATAATAACAAAATGCAAATGACGAGAAAATAAAGTCATCCACAGGATAAGAATAGGAGTTTAACCGTCGGCTTTAGCGCTGTAATTTTCTTGTGATAGTATGTTAGTGCTCCAAGGCAGGCGAGTGGTGCAATTGTCGACCCTAACCACATTTTTTTAGAGCCTTAGGAGAAAGAATATGATTTCTTTAGTAGAGCTCTTTTAAAATCCTATGTTTCTTCTTGTTCCCCCAATGAAGGGGAATAATAGCTCTAAAGTCGCCTGTAATTGAAATATTATCGTACCCTTGTTACATCTTGCAATTGTCGTAAATACGCAACCTATTTTTGTCTTGCAAGGGACGTTCCGTACGCCGCACCGGCCGCACTCAATTCAATTGAAATATCATAAAATATTGAGTAAGTAAAGGAAAGGATAGATCAAACTGGAGAGCAGAATTTCCTGGAAGTGGTTTCTTTGACGAATATGCCAATTTTTATGATGATTAAATTGAGAACTTTTCGTAAAAGTTGGGAAATTATGGGTTGAAACTTTATCAAAGGGGTTACTAGTCTGTTACTGTTCGTTTCAGATGCATTCCTATGAAATGCATTTTATATCTTTTCATAGGGTTTAAGGGGTAATTTTTACTTAGGCTTCAAAGTAAAGATGGTGAATTTTAAAGGAAAAAAACTAACGTTCAAGGAAATTAAAAACAAAACAAATAAACTGGATGCGACTGGTCTACACATATACTGTCAACTTTCCATTTGGCCATTTTGTCTTTTTTTGAAAGTTTAGTTGTTATAAAAAAATCGCCAATTCAAATTTTTTTTGCAAACCTTATAAATTATTAAAAATCTGAAATAGGTATTGCTTAAGACAGGGGGACAACTCTATTTATGCACAGCACAGTTTAGGCGGAAGGGAATTCTTGAGGGAAATTATAACCTGACAAATGTTGCAAAGTTAATCCACACCTTTTAGCATGGAATTATTGCTGTGAAATATCTCAGTGGCTTCACAAGTATAATTCTTGTCAGTAGAATTACCTCAACGACTGGTACCCAAAAAAATCACGGTGATCTTTGCCGGAATCGAACCCGCACCCACAGAGGAGTAAATCTACAGGGCTGTACTTCAGACCACTCAGCTAGAGCGCCCCAATTTTAAAGCCTTTTGTTTTAAAATGTTTGGACAGACTTTTAAAAATTATGAAGAAAAAGAGTTTATTTAAAGCATAGGTTCCCAACCATTTTTGACCCTTTTCAAGAAAAAATCACATCGTTTGCCGTTCTTCAATTATCCTTAACTTGCTTTGCCTTAGATCTCTTTAACGCCCAGAAGGAACCACTGATTTACAGTATAGCCAAAGCTCAGGATGCGCACTTCAGTTTCGGAGCAAATGAATTTTTAACACAGCATATCCTAAAACATGGACTGGTCATACAGGCCCTATAGAGTGGAAATCTTTTCTATTTCGTCATATAAGCACAGATAAATACTGAGATGTCCAGGCCCAATGCACTACTACCTTGTCCAATTTCTCTTCTGCTGTTGGTAGAAAAGAGGGCTTGCTTCCCACCGTAGGTCTGCTATAGTTGATTACACTGTCTTTTAGGATAATCTCTTCGTTTAGGAGCTGTGAATTTTCAAATTCAAAATTTTCGCATTTTTTACTCCTTTTCACACAAATACGTGAATTTTCTAAAAAGTTTGTAATTAGTTTACACTTTTCTTACATGATTTGGAATTGTCATAAGTTTTCTACCTCTTTTCGTTTTCGAGTTTGCTTGCCTTACTACGAACAATAGGAAAGAGAATTTCCTAAGCTTTAATGGAAGGGTTTCTGTGGGTTCGTTACGAGTAAGTATTTAGGATGATGTTCTTTCGGAATTTTTACTACTTTTAAGAAAAAGAGCAAGCTGGATAGGATTGCAGGAAGGAGCCCTATTTTCAATACTTGAAGAGGTATCGTTAACTTTCAGAAATAAAATATTTCACCAAGAAAATGCGCCGCCACATTATGTTACGATTGGTAGGCGTTGTTTAACAACAACCTTTGATTTGTGGATTTAATGAAATGGAACTGTCAGCTAGCCACCAAGATTACTCGATCTGATACCGAAGGATTTTTTTTTGTATAGGGCATCATGAAGAATAGACTGTGACACTATTAGAATTTCTTTGAAGAGATTGTCACATTTTTCTGAAGAATCTTGGACAGATTCAAAAACTGTTGAGGCTTTGGATACCAAAGTTCGCTTCTTTCGTATTCTAGTTTTCCAGTTAAGATTATTGTAAGATATAAGATATCTCCAAGTGTGGTATCACGTAGAAGAAAAGTTGGTATGGAAAGCCTTAGAAACTTAACCGCTTTGTGAACATTCGTTGAAAATCCTAATTTCTGCATCGATATCTCTACAACTAGGGCAGAAAATTTTCGTTTCCAGCATCGCTTCAATCTTAATAGTTAAGATTGCATAGCTCTATCTTACGTAGCAATTTAACAGCTCTAGCGAAGGTTTCGTACACGCGCATAAAAACGTTTGATGTATCATAGGTGTAAAATTATTTTATTCACTCTGAAAGAGTGGAAGTTATTAATCACCTACTGTTTTATTTATTATCAAATTTTTCTACGTAGCAAATTATTGTTATAAAATTTATCTACGTAACAAATTAACTCTCTAAGCGTAGCAAATGCCATCTATTTTCTCGCATGAAAACTAAAACAAAAGAAAGATGAACGAAAAAATTTTCGAAGAAGAGGGTCGACGCTGAAGCGATCTGTTTCCGATGTGGTCTTTTTCTGTTTTTGGATGACGAGGGGAGTAAACACGTGAAAAGGGTAACAAAGGTGAAAAAGCAGTAATCGAAGTTAAATCAGTTATAATTTTGTAAGTCAAACCGAATCAGAAAACCAGAAAAAAAAATCTAAACTTTCAAGAGGAGTAAATTTTAAGAAGAGTAAAAATTTTGAAATCATCGTTGGATTACGCCGAGGGATCCGAAAATGCTCAGGCCTGGGTGGGTTAGCTAAAGTTGTGGATACTTAGTTAAGATTTTAGTTAAGGATTGTACAGAATTATAATTTGGGTCAAGCTAGGTAAATATCTTAAAGAAAACTTATTGTTTTACTTATTACCTTGAAGGAATTCGTCAAAGAAAAGGTAATGCAAGGTGGCTGCCTTCCCCTGCATTTCTCAGCTACCTTACATCTCAATACCTTTATGCACAAGTGTAGATCTCTTGGAGAAAGGATTAGAGCATCCTATGACTCATTTTCATTGCTTCGTGTTATCGAAATTTGTTTACGGTAATGACTCCGGGAGGTGAAAGCTTTTAATAGTCTCAAAGGCTCTCAAGGACCTCCTGATTTCATTGCCATAATGATAAAGATTGTTTGCTTGGTTTATATTGAACATCTTGCAACTTCCAAACTATTTATCCATGACTATTTTTGTCTTACGTCGTTCAAAATGCGTTTAATAGAAATTACAATTATCACCACATCTCCTCTCTCTCTCTCTCAGGAATTATAGTGTTTAAATTTGAAATTTTTAAATTCTCTCCATCTCTCTACAAATTACTTTTATTGTAAAAGACGCGTCGTCAACATCCTTTTTTATATTGAAACTGAGAAGACTGCATTTTTTTTACTTAAGAAATGCGTTCACAGAAAAAATTCTTGCAGAAAATAAGAGAAAAGAATCGAAGAGAAGAGGAACATAGATGAAAACTTAGATTTTGAATCTACCTCAATTATCACAGCAAAAATATGAATAATTTATTTTCACACATTGGAACCAAATTGTGGTTGTGTTATGTACGTACGTTTTGAAAAATTCACAGAAAAATGAACTTAAAAATGGACATTTTTAGAAATGAAGGGGAAATATTGCTGGAGAGCTTAATCAGACTCATTTATGTGTAAGTGAAAAGGTGATTAACAATAACAAATCAACCTATGGAAAACTTATCGAAATGAAGGGTTGCTCACAAAAATTTATTGACCGAATGTATAACGACGAGAAACTGGGTTAATATTCAAAAATTTTGATCATAAAATTACTACCTTGTCTGGTGCACAATACGCAATGATTCTACAATATTCCGAATCCATTCAATATTTGCGTGATAAATGCTGTTATCACAAATTTCCCTATGTCATAGTAAAATTTCATTTTCAAAATCAAAAATAACGGCAATGATGAAGATGACATTCACTTTGTGTGCACATGATCCGAAAAGGGAATCTCCTCTTTATGTGCCCAGATACTTACATCCTTCATTATGCTTTCTTATCCCCGAGTTCAGATTATGAAATCCTCTAAGAGAAGTGTAGCAGATGTCCATTTTCTCAAAAAAGTGTTCTGTTTTGCTTCCTTCCTTGCCTTGGTTCCTTTATATGGGGGTAGACCACCCTCTACTTATCTTATCCTGTGAGTATCATTTTGCATTTACTTGGGATGTTAGGAGGTGGTGGGTGGGTAAGATTTGCGAAGAAAAATGGAAGTAGATATCGAATCACGTGATTTACTCAAGAAAGGATTTCTTGTCGTTACTGCCATAACCCAGCTGAATCTTGCTCCCATTTTTAGCATTTTTATCCGCTATTCTGCGTATAGATGACCAAAATTTTTGTTCGTTACAGACAGCCTAAGCCCCTCGCCTTAGGGATCGCAGTATACTTTTACAAAGGCGGACATTGTATGCTCAAGCTTCGAAGCAAATTGATGATAATAACGGAAGGACATTTACAATGTTTCCAAACATATGTCCGGTTTATGTGGCTTGTTCCATTGAATTGGATTACTCTATTGGCAAATCCTTTCGTTAAACATAAACAAATGCCGCCTGGATCCGGGGGTTTATGCTCGTTTAGCTTCGTTCACGTTCTATTGTACTTTGGTTAAATAGAGGTTACGCACACCCTTTGGAGGATTTTGAAGTTGCTCTTTTGGCTATTGATTTGCAATCGGATAACAATTGCGGTGAATTAAGTGGGGGAACAGTGGATGGATTTTTTTTTTAAATTTTTACCACCCAAAATATTTTGGTATACGTTTCTAGTATTCTTCGATTTTAGAGAAATAAATTTAAAGTAAAACGAACTTTTTCAAGGCAATGTCTGAAAAATACAAAATCTCTCAGTAATTTGTGATGATTTTCTTTTTTGGTGTTGAGTTTTAATATATAAAACAGTTCTGAAAAAGTATAAAAATTAATAAAATTTTTTGCTTATCCTTACTAGGATAAGCTAGGTCGGGTATTAATGTAATAGAAACTCATACTGTAGCCTAACAATACCACGGCAAGGTTTAGAAATGGGGTTTTCTTTATTGAGTTTATTAAAAACGCACCAGTTCACTTTTACAGTCTTATTTAATTCGTGATTTTGGTATTTTGAGTTCACAATTTGTTGTTCATCACACGATAGTCCTTGAGTTTCAAAATTTATAGCTTTTTTAAAATACAAATTTGGTCTTTTTTTCTAGACTAACGAGATAGTGTCGAATAGAATGGTAACGCCGGACTGTCTCTCTTCTCTGTGTCGATAGCTCTTCTATTGCATCCGGGGTTTCTAGAATTTTCCTTTCCAAAATTTGGAAATTTTGGTGCTTTTCCTGGTGCTGAAAACAAAAGTGACCTCTTACGGAAATGTAAAGTGCGAAAAGTGTTGTGAAAATTGTGGAAAATTTTATGTTGTGCGGTTGAAGAAAATGATGTCCTTTATATTGTTGCTTTTTGTCCTATGCTAAATTCTTGTATTGTCCAGAATTTCTGCAAAAACGTGGTTGAGCTTAAGTGTCCTTGTCAAATTGTTTAAAATCTTTTTATTTAATTTTTCATCATAATTTTCCTTTATTTCAGATAGTAACAAATGTGAGACATCTTATTTCATTGGCCGATTTGGTTTGAAGCCGGAATACATCACGGGAACTTATAGGACAAGAAGTACCCATTTTGCAGAATGAGCGGCATCTGGATCATGTAGGTTTGTGTTGTACAATAAAATATAGGCTACTCGACTTATTCTGCTCCTAACATTTCTTGGGTGATGTAATGGCTACTTTCCCGAATCCTCGAAGCGATGAGTAATGCGGACGATCCATGGGATTTCTCAACAAAAAGAGAAATTTTGAACTCAATAAGTTATTTTTTCCTTTTAGGTACACGTCTGGATATATCGGAGAGTTTATTGATGCAGAAAGGGAGTCCTGAAGGTAACTTGTGTCGGTGGGTTTTGTGTCCTTTAAATGTTCTTTGTGTAGTGTTTGTTAAGTGGTATTTGTGTAGTGCGTTACAGGGATTGTATCGTCCCTTATTCTGCAATTAATAATAAAAGTGCTTGCTCCTATTCCATAATTTAAATTCCTCTGGCATGTTGTAATATATTAATCTGAAATAATATTAACTAAAGCTTACGGATCTTAGTTCAGTACATTTCACGAAATTTGATTCTAGAGAATGAATTACTACAGGACATCTAAAGAAGACAGCAACAATCCAATCTTCATCACCTACAGAGTAATTCATAATTTATTTATATATAAGTACAACGAAAATACTATAAAATTTCTTAATATGTACTGTACTGCAACTGAATACTGAAAAAATAATTAATTATAACAAAATTACAAGAAGAGAAGAAAATAAATGGAAAGACAAAAAACAAAAAAGTAAAAAAGAAATTCAAAAAGGTATCAAAAGGTAATAAATTTAAATCAAATAACTGAAAATAATAAAAATTTAAAAGTCAAAACTACTTAAATACAAAATAAGGTGCAGCATTTAAGACGTGTCACAACACTTGAAATAATTGAAACAGACGCTTCCGGAAAACCTCAACCGAAGTCAATCGTTGAAAAGAATTCCACCACCGTTCGCAAATTAAGGTATTAAAACGAAGAAGCAAAAGATTCAACCGTCTCGTTGAGCGAAAGAAACATAAGAATTGTTAAAAATTAGGGGTATTCCACAATGTGTATCTTATGTTAAAAAGCATAATTTTTCTAAAGTATTGCCCAAGCTTAAGGGACAACCCAATGATGCACACAACACAGCTTAACATTCCAGTGAGCAACCCAGGATAGAAGTGCGATAAGGTGGAATATGATCAAATCTTCTGAGGCCATATACAAACCTTGAACAATAATTAAAAGCTGCATTAATTTCAATGATATACACCTTGCGTCTCTAGCAGGAAATATTAAATTAAAAAAAGTAAGGTGGGATATGAAAAGAGTTTGTACAAGTTTAGAACAAGTGGATCTTGGTAACTCTGAAGTAAATAACCAAAGCTTCCGTAATGCGCCATACACTTTGTTCAAGATAGCAACGGTGTGATCGCAGTAGGTAATTCTACTGTTTAGATATATGCCTAGATTTTTCGCTTTATTAACGTATTCAAGGGCATTGCCATTTAATAACTCGTGTAAGACCCATACACCCGCTTACGATGGGTCAGGGGCTTGAGAGGGGACTTCCTCTTCCACATCTCTAGTCCATCAATGCTGGTTTTGCCTACACGCAACTGTGTAAGCCATACCTTAGAAGTTTTCCTGAAGAAATACCCCAAATAAACTGCGTCTGCGATGGTTTGACAATATAAAAGAAGTCATGGCATGATCAGCTTCGCTACCAATCGCGCGCATATGCGAATTGTTAAAGGCGCAAGGACGGTAGGCACTGAGCCATCAGGTGGCAGCGAAGCTTTTAAGAGCCTACGAGGATCGTCATGGCTGGTGATGGTAGGGAATCTAGGCATATATAGAAAGACCTGATTAAATTGTAGATAGAAACTCTATACCTACATATATAGAATATGGGAATGCGTAATTGTATTTCAAGGCAACAGTACAATGCTTTGTTGAACAGAGGTGGATTCGTTCCTCAATTCCTCAAAAAGTAGATGGGTGCGCCTCGAAAAATAAGAGAAAGAGAAAGATGATACCTTAGCAAATAGTGGGTCATAAAACAATGCTAAAATTATTTAGAAAATATGACAACATGCCGACAGACTCAGAAAAGAATTAGGTTGTCGAGTGGACCGACCAGGAGAAAGGTTCCAAGCAAACAACGAGGAACATCTAGATGGTTGAGTTTTCAGACTACTGTGCACGGTAGCTTTGAATATCACCCCAAACGAATGTGGATGTAGGGCACTGAGACGACAGAGCACATTGAATTCAATTGTCCGGTCTTAGTGAGCAGGCTGCCCCAGCTAAGACGAGTCTTATGGAGAAATGAAGAAGGACCCGAAGGTGGCAGTAAAACTCTTGATTTTAAATATTTCGTTACTTTTTTTGGTTTAGTATACTTTCCTGTTGGTGTTGTCTGTACTTATCTAACTTCAATCATTATTTATTTATAATTTTACTGTTGTTTTCTGTATTGATATCCTATTAATCTCTTGCATTAATTCAGTCAGAAAAAAATTCTTTGATCTACGAAGCTTCTAAAATGTGCAGAGCAAAATGTACAGAAATAGGGATTAGAAAGGAGGATAGTATTTATCTCTGGAATACATGAAGTCGAACTTAAACTCATTTTATTTAATATTTCAATTTTATTTTCACAATTTTCACTTTTTATTTGACTTTTTCGTACAATTAGTGAAAGGTAAACAAAATTTGTATTAAATCCTAGTTTCGGTTAAAGATTTAATTAGAAAAATTTACAGAGAGAATAATTAACAAAATAAAGCTTCATAGATGAACAAAAAATATTGTTAATAATATAAGGAAAAAAAAAATAAAAAGTACTGAAGTTATCAGGAAACATGGGTTCTTTAACAGCTAGAAACATTATTTTACAATATTTACAAAAAAAAATTTTCTTTGCCTTCGTTATCCTTGGAATTAATAATGGCTTCTAAACATTCTTCATCTACTAAACTCTCCCCTCCCTTCATTCAAAATGGCTTAGTATTTGGAATGATAAATCTCAAAATGGACAAATCTTTTTACAATAATAATTGGATAAGAATTGCACAGAAATATTAGGAAAAATGAAGGATCCAAAAATTTAGGATTGGGCAAAATAGTTCAATTTAAATGCAACTTTAGGTCTTTACTAGCACCACGCAATTACTGCTATAGTTAGAAGGATGTTGTTGAGAAAAATCTTTTTACATAATTTATTTACTAACATATCGCAATGTTGCAAGAATACTCTAAAACGTTAACAAAACAAAAAGTGAAGCTTGCTCCCCGAATTGAGTCTAAACAAGTTTCAGTGAAACACGCTCAAAGTAAATGCCAAGTACGTTGAAATTTCATTTGATTACACTAACTAATTAAATATTTTAATAATAAAAATTGCACATTTATACAAAAGAGGTTTTTATCCTTTTTCTTATGTTACGAAAGAATTGTTTTTGGTATGTTAATTTTGGTTTAATTGGGTAAGGTGTAACCGCGCACTACAATTCTATGTCCTCAGTTCATCAGTGGTCGCAGATCTGTGTGCTGCGTCTCCTTGTGACGCCGCAGGTCAACCTTTCTTTGGAATGATTTATGGCACAGTTCGCATGCAAAAGGTTTGTAGCCCGTGTGCTTTCTTGAGTGAGTTATTAGATTCGAACTCTGACTGAAGGCCTTTCCGCACACTTGACATTTGTGAGGTTTCTCACCTGAAAACAATAAAAAGAAATCACATTAACTATAGAATTCATAACAAGCAAATGCAATTAACATTAAAGACGAAATCTGCTAAATATATATATATATATAGAGTATCTATGCCAAAGGAGAGCAAATAATAACTTTCCTAAGAATAGAATGGTCGAGCATTCGAACAGTTCATATGAAATGAGCATAAATCACAAATTCATTAACCAATTCTTGATTTCCCAAATAAAGTCCTTCAGGCAGAAGGGATGACAATAACAACAACAACCGAACCGGCCACACAGGGACCAGAAGTGCTCACTGACAATAAAAATCCGATTACGAACGTCATCTGATTCGACTTAATGAGCCTGCAATAAATAATAAATCGTCCTTTGGCAGAGATCCGTTTTTAATATCGTTCAATAAATTCATGAGGATTAAGGAGTGCTATTTGCTCTGAAATACCAGGATGAAAAGTGGCGGACATTGAGGCAAGGACTTCTTCCCCTTAAACAAAAGGATATCATTTGACAACGCATTAGGAGGGATCATTTTTGGTATATTGCTGCTGAAAGGACTTGTGGTGTGAAAGTTATCCTGACAGCTGGAGGTCAACGGACAATTTTAGAATATTTCATAAAATTTAATAAAGCACCAGAAGACAAATTGTAGGGAATTAAGGAGCTTCACTGGTTTGAGTGTGGGATGGATTTTGATTTTCAGATTATGAGGATTGAAAGAGGGAATGGGAAATGGCAATAAAATTGGCTTTCGATTTTAGGAGGAAAGATTTTTATTGAATTTTTGAAGTAATTACTACGAATTAATGTGAAATGAATTATGGGTATATTATTTCTGTTTTTGATACCTTACTTTTAGTAGTCGTATAGTGCGCTGAAGTAGCACTAAAATTGAAACCGTATCAAACGTGCAATAATCGTATTATCTTCTTTTAGAAGCCTAAAAAGAAATTTGTAAGCTGGTTGGTACCATTCAGTGCATTGTAGCTTTGTAACTAGAGGCTTATACCCTAGATAGACTATCTCCATAATGACCCATTTGAAAAATATCAACCATGCTTTCAAAATTATCATAAAAAGTTGTCAAATTAACATTTTGATAAATAATATACAGAAATGTTCGCTTTTTGACAAAGTTTTTGAGAACTGAAGGAAACCTACTTGATATTTTTCAAATTGAGCCATTTCAAATGGATTCATTATGGAGATATATATAGGATGGTTCGAGGGATATCGAAGCAGACCTCCGCCTCCTGGTCCTTTTTCGCCTCTCTGCCAAGAGCCGTCTTAGATGGTACGTGTCGGAAAGATGCTTGGTTGTACCCTGACCTCGACGTCTCTTGTTATGTCGAGCATCTGTTTGTAGGTTGCTTGTCCCATGCTGCCACGGGGCCACCTATGACAGCCACCCTACTGCTCGCCAAAGCCAGGCAGTTACACACAATATGCTCCGCCGTCTCAGTATCCTCCAGGCACAATGTGCATGTATCATCCCCCAGAATCTCCGTCCTTCTGAGCCTGAGGTGATGTCTGAAGTAAACTGTGCCCAATAGTCAAAGAAACTAACCATCGGAATGTTCCTCGCTCCATGCTTAGAAATTTTCTTTTGGCCATTCCGCACGACAGTGTAACCGCTTTTTTAGTCTGTCGGAAAGTTGTCATACTTTCCCATAGATTCTGATGTTCCTTTATGACCCAGTTCTCGATTAAGTCCTTCACCATTTCTCCCCCAATGGCGGAAAAAGGTTTTGGCACTTGGAACTCCATAGGCGACCCTGCTTTGCTAAGGCGTCAGGTTTTTCATTTCTTTCGATCCCAGGGTGTCCACTAACACAAGAAAGTGTTACCTCATTTACTGAAGCAGACTCATTAAGCTTTTGTACACATCCCATCGCCAGGGATGAATTTACTTCCATCCGATTCATGCATGATTGACCATGATTGATTGTCCAGTGCAATGGAGATTTTACCTTATCGCACCTGATCCTCTACACAAAGAGATCCAGCGGTGGCAGCCTCACAAGAGCTTCTAGCGCAGCCATGAGTGTGATGCGTAAAGCGCCCGTAATCCCTATGCATCCTGTCCAGTTGCCTCTTAATCGTAACCTGACATGCCTTAGGCCACCAGTCTCCGTGAGCGACAGAATAGATCTAATCACCATTGTATATATCCAGTGTGCTGATCTTGGCGATATATCCCACCTTAATCCCCACCCTCTCCTCGTACTTTGTTATTAAAAATTGATAATAGCCTTCCAAAACCTTTTATTGCAATATCAGGTGTGCCGCAGGGAAGTCATCTAGGCCCCTTGTGATTTTTGCTCTTTATTAATGATTTTGTATTAAAATTTCTAAGTGATGATCTTAAAACTTTTAAGTGATGAATTTAGAATATTTTTATTTATCTATTTTCCCGTCTTTTGTTTAATTGAAAGAATTTTAGTTCAGTAGCATATTTTGAGAGAGTTGTACTTTGAAGCATTTTTGGTGTCAATATTTAGTATGCGATTGTTCGGAAATACACAACCTATTTATATTATGATATTTATAATTTACACATTTCGAAAATATACACTAGAAATATTATATTTTTTATTAAAACACAACTGAACTTATCGAATACCCCTTGGGAATCTAATTTTTCACAAGATTGTCGGATACTTAAATAGATTAAGATTTAGATATGCATATTGCCTACGGTAAAGATGGAATAGAATTCGGACCATGTTTTGAAGAAAACAGTGAGCATTAGATGTTTCGCTGTATTCTAAATGAATATTTCTGAGACGTTTTTGGTAACGACCTAAACATATAATACTGATTTATACCAATACCATTGTTGTCTTGGGGATATTGTTTTTTAAAGGCAGAAATTTCCATAAAAACGAGAGAAAGGATGGGAAAATGTAGCTTTGCGACACCCATAATAACAATCAATACATGCATACAAGCAGTATATTTATTTATTTAGTCTAGAGAATAAGGACCTTACAAACTAACAAACAGGAAGTATGTAACTACGGAAAAAGGAGTATATTAACTTAATAAGCACAACACTAATAAATTCTAAAAGAAAGCTCTTCATAAAAATTAACTACAAACTAAAGCAGACACTAATTCCTTAAATATGTTTCTAGGAACCGAGAAATCTAAACTACTAACAGATGTGGTAATGTCATCAAAACTAATTAAAAAAAACAAAGGACCTAAGTGACTTCCTTGTGGAACTCCACAGATAGTAATAAATGTACGAAATTGAGCGGTACCAATTCTAATATAGACCTTTCTATTGCACAAGAAGGAAGATATTCAGTCTCAAAGCTGGCTATGTATACCAAGTAGCTTGTAACGAATAACGAATAAGTACAAAACCTATTCGATTGTTGAATTAGTTTTCTAAGGCATCCCTTATAAAATTAGTCAGCAGAACTAGTTTTGTCACTGTAGATCTCCCAGCTACAAACCCATGTTATATTACTGCAAACAGTTTATCCTTGACAAGACCTTTAGCTATACAAATAGACTTCGAAATTCCTCGATAATTAGACAAAAATTAAAATCTCTTTGCCAGATTAAATATAGGTGTAATATAAGATATTTTTCAATTATCTAGAAAGCTACCAATTGCAAGAGATGTATTAAGTAGAATACATAAGGGCATAGCTAGAGTATCACCACAGTTTTTGAGGATCAGACCTTAACTTCAAAAGAACTTCATCTACACTGAATGCTAAAAAACCAATATTTGAGAGACTATGTACGACTATATCTGCATCAAATTGTGGATCCCTACAAGACGGACTGAAAAAATCCGGCCAATAACTAAGAAGAAGATTTAATTTTTGTATGTATTGCATACACGATGGGATACCAGTGGATGATCTTTTGCTACGGATATATAGGACTAGAACTTTCTTAAATATCCGCTTCCAGCGAGCAGACACACTGTCGATAAAGAAATCAATGTAAAAACTCAAACTCACGACACAAAAGTCTAAACTCATTTAAGAATTGCTGAGAACCTGTACATTTATAACGCTCGTGTATTTTTTTTTGCTACATATTCTGATTAAGAAGTTAATTGTCTTCTTTCTTAGTAGGAAATCATGAGAAATTCTATTTTCGCTTCTTATCTTTGAAGCCTGTATCCACAAGGCTAAGAATTGCAGTCTGTATGATCAGCCAGGAAGCTATAAAAATTGATTATCAAACCGCTCGTATATCTAAGTTGAAAAGGGACTGCAAGCGCATACTTAGCGATCTGTCCTAAAATAACGTTATAATTATTCTATGGATATCAGGTCACAGTGGGATCTACGGTAATGATAAAGCGGACAATCTGGTATGTGATGGGGCTCCCTCTGACTCCTAATATTACAGACTGGACGTCAACTCTTCGACGCGGCACATATTGCAAGGACGACCTCATCAAAACACCAACATCAAAACTTCTTCGAATCAATAAATCATTTATAAGAATGACATGGCTTCTTTGATTAGCAGGCGAAAGAGGTTGGAAGCTTATCTTGAGCTTCACCAGGCTGGTCATGTGCTTGGACCTCTAGGGTCCAACAATGGGACCAGCATTCGAAGAATCCTATCGTTCCCTCCCTCGCATGAAAAGCATTCCAGAAATCATAAACTGTGCAACATTTTACGTCAAACAAATTTACAGAATATTTTTACAATAGTAATCTTTCCTTTAACATTTTTTCAATCAATTTCCCGAAATAAATTAAAATTGTCCTCGAAAGAAGGTCTAATTACCTTAAATATCGTATGATCTTATTTATTCTTGATATTATCCTGCGTCCATCCTTGCCAATCGCATTAATGAAAAGTTTGGGTGAATGGTATTATTTGGATAAACTCAATTACCGCATTTATACTTATCGTATCGATAAATTCGCCAGGTACACTCCAACACCAAACTATACTACATAATTACCTCATTGGCTTCCCCAAAACGGTGCCATATCAGAGATGAAATCACATATCCTTCTGAAAAAGGATATCACGTACAGATTTCTTCGTTCTAATTTATCTAAATTATCCTGGGATTTCGGATTCAACAAAATGAGGTCTTCTCACCGTACATACAGAAAGAAATAAGAAATGGGAAGTCTCTCTTCCTTTTTCCAGATTGTCCTTTTTTTATCACTTCCTTGTTTCAGTTTTGTCGGATTACATTTGCAGGATTCTTTCTTAACTACGACGGTTCACACTTCTATAAAGTAACGTATAGAGCTAAAGATAAAAGATAACAAGATATCCTACGCACACAATTACTACGAGGTGGTTCGCTTGTACATGTTCTACATCTGCTGGGACGGGGAGAGGGATGTGGCAGATAACTATATTACTACTACCATGGTAGGAGCGATGCTATCAGCGCCAAACACATTTAAAGGGAAAAAGGATATTCCGAAAAGTTGTAGGAAAAGATTTCCACAGATTTTTTTATTTATTTATAGCCCCGTATTTCGGATGTTTGGGAACGTGTGCAGAAGTTGGGTAAATATACTTCACGTTGCAGACGGGCAAGAATAGAGGAAGAAGTTATTTTATGGCGCAGATAGAACTTGAAATTGAAGAAAAACAAATGTCAGGACGTGTTCTCAATGGAAGACGAGAAAATCAATGAAATTCCGTTCGGTAAAGGGAAATATATGTTTTACTGGCTCACAGACAAGTCTCTCCGTTTCCCAGAAATTTATAAGGGATTCATGAATCCGTGACTGATTTACGTGCCCTGAAGTAATTCAAACGACTCAAATCTTTCCAACTATTTCTTTCCAAGCTATCGCCATTGATAGCGTTCGATCGTTCATCAAAAGTCCAATAATAGCCGCATAAAGTGTCATTTCTAAAGGAGGGAGAAAAACAGTCGATTATAAGTGTATGATTTACACGTAAAGCATTTATACCCCATTAACCAAACCATCCTTTATGGTTTTACTAAAAGCATCTGAATAGGAGTGAGATGAGCGTATAAAAGTTTTACTGCCTCAATTATGACTCCTGATTTGGGAATTAATAAATGATTACACAAATTTAATACCGAGTTGGTGTCCCGCAGCCCCTTTGCCGTTTTCTTATATCTCGAATCTTTATGAGCCGCGAACGATGATAAAATTTCAATCAAGTCTGGCTGGAATTTCGTTCCTTGGAAGGGAATGTCTTCCTTTCTTTTCATCTATGTACTGGTGGACAAAAAAAAAATACATAAAAACATTTTTCGTACGTGAGGACATTTCTTCTACTGGATGTGATGACACGAAGGGATGACGAAAAATCTCAAAGAATCCTTGAAATCAGGGCATCCCCAACGGTCTGATGTTTCACATCTTTTCTTGCTTACAGTTTCCATTTTTACCAATAGACCAGGACGCTTTGCTAGTGGAAAATTAAGTTCTGTGGGTCGAGGGTGTAACATACATCCATGCACGACCCGGACTGGGGGTGAAAATTTTCAGAGTTGTCATGACAACGATGCAAGTGTGGGCGGCACAAAAATCACGACCGACCAATGAAAAATTTAGTGGAGGGGTTTGATTTTCCATTTTCCTGGGCATACAAACACATTCACATCCACTATTCCACGGGGCACTCAACACTAATAAATCCCAGTTAGGTCCTTGTCGTCAGCATTTCGATAAATCGCGCGTGTAGTTTTCTCTCCCACGCGGATCCATTAAATCCGCAATAGCTCCTTCGGTTTTTAGCAGTCTGTGCCCATCTCCCCTCCACCCCTTTAGTTATCTGATGTCTGTGTACATCGCAATGCTGCCGTGGTTTTTGCTGTCCTGCCAGAGAAAATCTTTTCACCATTGATTTTCCAGTATCCAGATGAGATTGTGGTTGTACGGGTGTCTGTCATCTAAAGTCGTTTTTTTTCCCAGATTTCTATTTCTGTGCAGTTGTAAGTGGTCAGGATATCTTCGATTCATGCGGTTATTTTTGTTTCCTTTATTTCATTCGGATTAAAAGGACAAAGGTGAAGTAAGAATTTTATTTAAAACATTTGTTGTCTTTTCTTTAGCTTCTAACTTAGTTGCTTCTTTCGTATATAACTGGGAAGTAAAAAATGAAGAGCATCTTTACAGCTGATGTGGTTTGGGTTACAAAAAGCTTTTGATCCAAATAAAAGTAAGATGGAATGGGTTTACATTAAAACCCATTCCTCTTTGTGTGTTTTGAGCATTTTTCCAATAGAAAAATGTGTCAGTATATAAAAATACACCCATCCCTCATTTTACATGGTCTTTAAATTTAAATGTACTTTTTACCTATGTTCCTATTTTATTTTTACAAACTTATCTCTTCTTAATATAGAATATTGATGATTTTCGTTTATATATTTTTTATTTTAATAAATGAATTGTAAGTTTCGTGTAACTTATACTCTTTTCCACATGCATGCCACACCTTTTACACGGCTTTGATTTACAAGATTCTTCCTGAAAAGTATTTACCATGTAAATCGAGGGGTTTGTGCATTTGCCTTCGGGTGCTATAACTTTTTTCTACTTTTCTGGAGAAAATTGAATGTCGTAGCCATACAAGGCTCTGCTCTTTGAAGTAATCAATTCAACATTTTTCTATTTCTTCGTAATTAGGGAAAGATATTTTCCAGAACGTGTCAAATAGAACGAAAAGAGGATAATCAGATGTGACCAAGTCTGGGGAATACGTTGGGTGCAGAATAACCACCCCCTAGAGATCCATTAGTGTTTGTTTCACAGCCAAAGTGAGACCGAGCGTTGTTATGAAAAAAACACCTTTTTTAATGTAATGAGTAGTTATTTTTGCACCAATTATCAATTGTTGATGTCATTTGGCGGTAACTGTTTCGTTGCCTTTTTTTGAGCATAAAAAGCTGTAGTTTAAAGGATTGATAATGACATTTTCGGTCATCTCCCTTCTTTACGTATACTTTCCATGGCTGGTAAATATCGTGAAATGGTCGGTTTATTGATTTAGAGCTGTTAAACCAAGTTTTTAAGTGCTTTACTGAAGTTTTTCTATAAACTCGTTCTTTGTTTACCGCGAACGCACCAATCACCACTTCGGAATCTTTAAAACAAGACTCTACTTACTGTTTCCGATAGAGCAGATTCCCCGATGGTTTTCAAAACAATCGATGAGCTACAACACCAAGTTTTTCAAATTAAAATGTTATAGGCATCGGAAAAATAACTTATCGCATTCCATTTAATTTTGGTTTTAAAGGAACACTTGTACAAACAAGGATGACATCTGTTGGCCGAGTTTTAGTGGCGAATATTGAAGCTTAGGTAATAGATGTCACTGTTCACGGTATACACAGTAAGAGCCATCTACACCTGAACAGCGGGTTTCAATGCGCAACTATCTAGTACGTTATGTTTGAGGTGTATGTAATTTTTTAATTTTTTAACGCAAGAATATGGAAAAATGCCATTTAAGCTTGCACTCTGGAAAGTATTACGTTTTTATTTAAATAAGCAATAAGGCCAATGGAAATTTATTATAAAAAGTAAGGAACCGCCTTTCATTAGGTGTAATTAAGATTTGATTTTGGTTTTGATCTTTTAGTTCTAAGCCTGCTGATGTTAAGTGTGTTCTGTTATTTCAACTTTAAAAAATTGTGAAGCACATAAAGCAATAGAATTCTCACCTCTATCTTCACTTATCTTTGAACTACAGGAAAAAATTTTTCATCCTAAAAAAATATTTAACTTGTGGAAAGTTACGACAATAATGTTTTTCTGAAAACCAAAAGGGAAATGTAGGGAAGAAGTTACAAATATTTGAAAATGCCAGGACTGAGAGTAGTTTGAAATATAAAATTAATTACATATCTTGTTACTCAAGAAAATTTATGGGTTAATTATTTATAGAATACTGACTAAAATAAATGTGATTTCTTTACAACAAAATATGTATATGAAACAGCAGATCAAAATATAAACAGTAGGTTTCAACTGACGTTTCGAGCTGACCATTTGTGTGTTCTCTTTTGCAGATTGCTTAGAAAAGTATCGGTATAAGTTATTTAAAATTCTATCTCATCCCCATATAAAAAACACGGTATATTTTACGAGCTGAGAGGCAGCTCACGGAAAAAGACCATGCAATGGTGTAATAGGAGTGAATAAATGTTATAAAAGGAACAAAATATATGTACGTGACTAGCCTTAATCATTGATATCGCAGATTTATTAATATGGGTGATAAACTCAATGCTGTATTGCAGACAAAGTACCTTTTTAATATAAAATCACTGTAGAAAAAATTGATACACTAAATTGTAGCTAGTACCTGTAAAGATCAGAGTAGTTCAGTCTGTCGCTAAGTTACTTCTACTCAGACTCAGAGTTTGAAGTAATAAACGATTTCCAGTCTACCCCACGTGCTTTTATCACTAAGTATAACAGGAGTAAGGGACTTCCCATAGTTTTTAAATTCATCTATTTGCATGTCAAATCCACCTTTTTCCAAATCAAGTTTGTATAACAAAAATTAAGTGGAAATTGATTGTTAAGGAACTCATAATTAAATTTATTACAAAGATATATAGATCAAATGTTTATTTAGTAGTAGATTAGGTTATGTACGTAGATCTTCTGCAGCAACAACTGCTGCTAACTTCACACAAATATTCATGTAATGATTACTGAAATAAACTTAGAACAAAGACGGAAAAAATAATGGAAGTAACCGTAGAGTAGGCGATTAGTTCATGCCATATATCATTGAATTTCTTAACAATTAATTAGCATTTTATTTACAAAAGGTTGAACTTAATTTGCAAACGGATGAAGTTAATTTGCATAAGCTGAACTTGGAGTGCAAAATCGATGGAATTGAGAAAGAGAATGAGTGGAATAACAGAGCTATGTCGTAATCCGGTTTTGGTTCGAAACTTAGAAGAAACTTTCATTTCATGTTTGAAGGAATTAACGTGCCAGCAGAATATAAAATTATGTTCAAGCCTCTTATAAAGGAACGATTTTAGCTAAATAAAAGTTGTGATTTCAGCATTTAACAACGTAATCCAATATTTGCTTCATTGATTTCATGAAAATAACTATATTAAGGGGACCGAAAATTTTATATAATGGATATATTGACCTACATTGACCATTTCTATTATATTTTCAGCTCCACCATAAGTAGAAGACTCTTTCTTTTGTTACTTAGTTAACCTTTTCACTCTGACTATAGGCATTCGCACGATTACCTTGGCTGTGAATCTTTTAATTCTATTGACCCATATAGGGTTAATCATGTATTGAAGCGAATGCGTGATTTTTCTCCATTTCAACAAACTAGAATGAATTCAAAGTAGTGTGCAAAAGTATAGTAATTATTTTTTACACTTTCAATTATTGACAAAATCCTTGACAAAAATCACGATGTATACATTCAATCGTATTTGAAAAAAAAATCCCTCATCCGAAGACGGCTGGACTTTTGTTCATTCTGTCCATTTCATCACCATATCCAAGAAATTGAGGCGTTTTTAGTGTTTATGATTTATTCCAATCTCAAGTGCTTTTCCAAAACAACATTTTTTTGCAATTTTCTATTGTTTTTTAATTATGTTATATTGTTAAGATCTCTAATGTTTTCCAAAAATAAAAAATTATTGTTCTATTTTTCAATTAGCAAGTACTGTTTACATAAAAGGATTATTTAATTTAAAAACAGTATTCTACATCTACTTTTTTCGGTCTTATTGGAAACGAAATACTGAACTTTTAAAATATGACTTCTCAATCGTAATTAGGGACCCCAGGAACCTATATATAAATGTTTACATGACTAATCCATACAATTTTAAAAAATCTTTCTGCCATATTGGAATCATATTGAATTCTTAAAAATTAATGTTAGATTTATAAAGGGCAACCTCAAAAACCAACATTTTATGAACATTCCGTTCACATTTAGAAAACCTTGTCCGGCATATTGGATCCACCTTTTTGAATTTCAGAAAACCGGATCCAGACTCGAAATCAACGACTTCGAATAGCCGTATTTTCACAACGATCGCAAAAACTTTTGAAGCGAATATATAAACAAATAGATCCAGCAAAAGCATTATAAAAAGGGAAGCATATGGCAAAGGATCAAATTTGAAAACCAGGAGCGAAGGAAATATTGACTCATATTGAACCTATTTTTATTTTCTTTCGTCGAGAATCAGCCTAGGGACCTTCGACATCGGTAGAACTGCAGCTTAGTGGATAGGGATGGTTAGAACCGCTACTGTTTTAAAAACATGATATTTATGAACAACGACGTCACTTGGAACAATTTGCCCTTTTCAGTTTAACCCAATTGAAGTACATAAGGTTGAACCAGATTGATTCAACCGGAATTCATGGCAAACAAAATCAAATTGGTTAAATATTGAAATGAAAAGAGTATTAATTAAAGAAAAAGAAAATTACCACGAACTCTATACCTCAAAAATTGTTTTAAATGGATGCAAAGTAGACTCCTAAATGAACCTAACATGAAGCACCTCTATTCCAACTGCGAGCAATCTGGACAAAGCGAGAGTTTTCTATAACTTGTCTCTGATAATGAGGGATCAACAAAGTTCGATGACAAAATAACCGCAGACAATGCCTAATAAATTGATATAAAAAGTGCAGAAAGTAAAATGGAGATAGGACTTTAATGAACTGAATCATTTTTTCCAAATACCAATGCCTCTTTAAAGCATTATTCTTACACAAATACGCATATACATTTATTAGTCTTTGGTATACTGTTTTGCATTTGGAACTCATTCATTACAGGACCAAAAATTTTCGAATTTTTATTATCACGGCTCGACTCAAATTACAAAACATGTTAAATAGCTTTAAGCAAAAATTTTGCTAATTCTTGGCTATCTCGGTGACAGCTCTAATTGAATTATCCTTCGGCTTACTTTTACATCCCCTCTGTGTATTTATGCCGACAAATCCGATACTACTGTTGCAGCATGAGCGCAAGTGAAAATTTCATAGGATGTAACCAAAAAGGGATGTTGCTTTTAGAAGAATGGTTGTGCGTGGTAAAAGGAAAATCTCCAGTTACTAATTTTATCCTATTTAGCGAGTTTGTTATGCGGTTTGGTGTTACCAGAATATCCAGGGAAATGTTCCTTCTATTAAGTCCCACAGAGATGGAGAGGGAGAATTAGCAAGTAAAACGCCATGTGGTTCCTGTTCGTGGGTGTTATATTACTGGAAACAGGGTTGGGGTAAGCTGAAACTAAGCATGTTCATGTGCGGCCAGGAGAATTTTAAATTTTAAAGAGAACAAATAAGTTCTTAGCTATTTATATATTATCTAATATCTGCCATGATCCGCATTTTAATTAATTCTGGAAAAGAATTAAAAAAAAAGAATGAGGCATGACTTGTCCTAGGACTTGGTGTCCAAGCTTTAATTAAAAATTCCTGCAGCAATTGCATAAGTTGACACAAAAAAGTTTGTCGGGATATTCAAGCGTAGACGCATAAAGAACTTGACTGCAGTTTTTTTTTCACATGCTATATGCTTGTATCCAAGTTCAAAAATAGGAAAGCAAGAACCCAACCAACAAGGATACTTTAAGCACAACAACGCAAACACTCCCACAGGAGCAATATGGGTCCCATATGGTAGCTGTAGACACTCATATACTCTTCAGTGTCGAAAAAATCTCCGTAAGGGTTCCAGCACTGATAGAAATTCTCGCTGCCACTACTCTATGTCCTTACAATAATTGTAGTAGTGAAACGGGACATCCATACTTAGCCAGGCGAGGAAAAACTGAAAAATAAACCAAACCAAGCCGGAAAATCCCAAACCAAATCACCACTCGACGCCATGAAAAATCATGATGCTTGGCTTGTTGTATGGGGTGTGGAGATTGGATGTGATGAAAACGTGCTCTGTACCATCCCAAGAGTATGGGGCTATTGGAGTACTGGGGATGTTGCTTCCCATACCCCAACGGAGGGACATATGTGAAAGTTCATGATTGTGTTGTCGGGTTCATATGTACATGATCTAGTTTTGGCCCATGGTATTTTATATATGAAAGCTCGTAAAGTATATTAAAACTTAAGCTTCCCGGAGAAATTTCTTTTTTCGCATTTTTAAGAAAACTTTTCTGTGGCATGAATTCGTTCGTGTCAGCTTTGTAATTTTTAAAGGGTAATAAACGAGCATTGCGTCAGCATAATATTTCTAAATCGTGTGATTATAGACACCAAATTGACCGAACTTACTGTTGTATGCAAATTTTTCTAGAACTTATGAAATTCCGGTGTGTGGAGAATATACTTGATGACAGAAATAGCTACTTCATTTACACAAAGTAGTAATTAGGTCAATCGGTTTTAGTCTAGGGAATTAAGAACGATTCTTCAAATTTTAAGATGAGCTCAAACAATAATTGAGTATTGATAACTGAGGTGTTACTAACAAACGAATTCTTATTATATGGTCATTGGGGTGTTGTAATATATAGTGAAGATTTCGAAGTCCACTACAGGCTGTAGGACCTAGTTTCCAATATTGATTTAGAAACCAATGAAATTTTACCTTCCCAAAGTATCTACAACAGGGATCGCAGAGAGCCACTCAATTAGATATATATTAGACGCGGGCCGTATTCAATATTATTCTGTGATACGGAATATACTTTTTCTGTTTTAATCCTCCCAAGATGTTAGAAAGATTGATTGTTAGAAAAGAAACCATCAGGGTCTCTTTCTTCCTAGATACGTCTCACTGGTGGCATACCGCAAGGTTCCACACTCGGCCCTTTCCTGTTTTCCTGTTCATTGCAAGAATGGATTCTTTCGTTATCTAGTGGTTTATAGGTTGTGTCTGGGTTAGAAGGGAAACTCATTATTATTATTTTGCAAATGGTTCGGAATCAATAAGTTAAGTTTGACAACCAAATGAGTTTCTCATCTGCGAGTATCACCTTAATGGGTCGATTATGCCAATGATTATATACCAGAGAAATTCGACAAATTTTTAGATGAAGATTTTATTTATTTACACCAATCTCAATTTTGAACTTCCCCATCTATGCAAATTTGAAGTTCTTGTTGGTTCCGGACTGGTGATTCTCGGTCGATTACGCCCGTTGTTGAGCGGTTTGAAATTTCTGATGATTTAGTCCAGCCCATATTGGCTGATCACTTAGGTATGAGAAAGCTGATGAATTAGCGCTCTTTTCGCGAGTGTCGCCCAATAAGACATTTGTTCATAGAGGCGAAAGGGAAAATTAATAAGGAGCCCTTTGATATTAATATCTTGAGCCAATGCATCGGGAAAAAACTAAAACTTGTTGTCATTGGCAAGTCCAAGAATTAAAGATTATTAAAAATTTTCAATCCAAACAACAACATCTGTAATTAATGACTCTTCCATACATCTATATGACGACGACGTTCAAATCTATCTCAGTAGACTTATAGGATTATTAGAAGACTGTACATATCGAATTAATGATGATCTGTGCCGTATTTCTATGCGTGCAGTGCAGTTGATAATAAATCAGCACTTCATTCAAATCAGAGTATCTACCAATCTACAGAACCAGAATAGACATTTAAATTCCAAACTTACTTGCTGTAATCATTTTTCTGCAATGATTGATAAAATATATGATGGGGTGAGACAACTATGGATAAGCTCAGCTGATTTTTTAGTCGACCTTCGTAGAAAGCTGGTAAGGTTGTGGATAGACCCACGTCTTACGTAGGCCTTGTTTTTAGCAAACTTGACTCCACATGCAAACGAAAATTTAATGCCACATATAACAATAAAATTCGTTATGTATATAAACTTTTTTTTTTGCGGTGATGCCAAAGTTCAGGGGATACCCTATGATGCTAAGCACAGCTTAGGCAGGAAGGAAAATGGGGATGTGGAATAAAAGGAAATTAGGAGGTCGAGTGTAAATATCGGTGCACATTCTGCTTCAACAATCGCGGCCTATAGTCGGCAGGAAAGACAGAAGATGGTAGTCTGTTCCACATTCGTATAGTTCGGTCCAAGAAGGATTCTCGAAATTCCATGGTTCTGCTAGGTCTTGTCACCATCACGAAAGGGTGAAGACGGTTATATGCGCGGGTATTATACGTTGGGATGAAATTACAAGGAATAAGACCAGAGATTTCATTAGAACATTGTCCGTTATAGTAGCGATAAAGGAGCGTTAAGCACGCAACATTACGTCGATGCTCCAGGGGATCGATTGTGGAAGTAATCGTCTCATCGCCAATGAGTTTTAAAGCGTTTTTTGGACTTTGTTTAACGCGGTACGTCCTGTCTCTGCCCAAATATGTGAATTATATTCAAGTCTGGGTCTGATATGAGCCTTGTAAATGAGGGCTA
The DNA here is from genome assembly GCA_006980735.1 of Dasypogon diadema. Lineage (NCBI taxonomy): Eukaryota > Metazoa > Arthropoda > Insecta > Diptera > Asilidae > Dasypogon > Dasypogon diadema. The sequence goes on from QYTT01081267.1 coordinate 31,852, forward strand.
GGTTATATGGGGTAAAGATCCAATTCCTGAATTCAACTAGGCATTCCTGTATCATAAGATTTTATTGCTAAAAGAAAATCTCTTCAGCTTTCGAACGTCATCAAAAGAAGACTCAACAAATAAAAGTAATGGATTTTGTTTTGTTCTGCAGATAGAGATATCAGAATTATGTGCTCCAATAAATAATCTGTTTTTTTCCAAGCCAAACGCGTCCACGCTGAAATGAGTATCAGAAATTACAAATATAAAACCATCGTATTTATAAGTTTATATGTTAAAATCTGAAAATCTAGTTTATCTTGAATCGTATAATAAACCACAACTAACTAACGCAATGCTCAATTTACTAACACTAATCAACAAATACCATTTATACCATATTCGCATGGAGACTAAAACGTCCCGTAGAAATTTTACTGAAAGCCAGCCATAAAGATTCCATTTCACCAGTAGCACGAGAGGATTAGGATTTGAAAATGAATAATTCTTGTGGTAAAGCACAGTTTCATGTTAAGAATTCAAGTGGCACGCATTTGCACCCTTTACCCGTAAAACCCAAAAATCCCAACAGACGTATCTGTTCCATTTCTCGTTTTCATGACCTAAAACAAATGAACTCTGACACGA
>QYTT01081269.1:5838-21116 GCA_006980735.1 Dasypogon diadema
TCAAAGAGGGGAACGAAGCCAGCTTTCGCCGATGCCAGACAGAAGGGGGTGATTGATGGTACCATATGAACCAACAAGCTGGTAAAATGTGTGGCAAATTGGGCTATTGGAGGGTGATGGATCTCTCAACTTTGCCTAATCACAGAGCCCTCCAATTTGTAGTGGAATATGGGTCCATAAGAAAACAGAAGAACAAACTTGTCAGGATTCCTCGGGACGCGAATGTGGGGAAGTATATCGAGGTGTTGCAGAGAAATCTGAACAGAAAGGTGAGGAACACACCTAAGACCATAAGAAGCGCGGAGTGATAATTGGAAGTAATAACCTCTTTTATAAATGAAGCATTTCGAGAAGCATCCCGTTCTTTCTTCAGCAGACGATCAGAATCCCATACATTGGTGAAATGGGGAATTGGAGAGCCTGAAGGGAAGAGTGGAAAAGCCTTTAACTACACCGTGAGCAATAATCAACCGCAGGTGTGGGAGTGGGACGATTATAAAGCGAGAGAGAGAGGTGGAAAAAACTTTTCGATGATGAAGAAGAGAGTCGTGGAGGGACGTCTATTCGAACATGGAGACGATCTCAGTAGACTACAAAAGACAAGTACCAAAGTGGGAAACGAAAAGGATTTTAATAGAAATATACATTCCAGGTAGCTGTGCTTCGGGGGGATCTTCTCGAACCGCATACAATCCTATGTAAAGAGCAATATGCAGTTTCGCACCCTTTAAATCTCTTGGCCTGAATAAGATATTCCCTTCCTTACTTTAGTGTGGTAAACAGATCATTGCACCACGGCTTCGGGGAATATTTATCACTTGTCTTGCGACATCGTTAAACTGAAAGGAAACAGAGCTGATTTTTCCACTAAAACCAGAGAAAAGGAATTAAATCAAGGCGAAATCCACTATCCCGGTCGGTTTGACATCCTTTCCGTTGAAATCATGCATATCAAGCTGGTAAATAGATGGAATCTGCACTTCAACTGATGCTCTCACCCTCTTAAGTCGTTTAACACGCTGCCAGAAAAAAAAACATTTTTCACTTAATCAGCTGTAACTTTATAATAGCAACAACAAATTTCCGAAAAAAATTATTAAACTATACATTTTTTGTTTTAATAAAAAGTTATCTCATAAAATATGCTGAAAATAAATATCCCACTTCATTAGACGTTTACCACGTGAAGAGTTCTGAATTTCTCTCCATGCTTAAGAATTTTAGTGTGAAAATATTTTCATTAAAGATTAATTTGCAACACAGTATTATTGGTAATTGAATACCTTGCAGAAATATCTCAAGCTTAATTCCCGTAGATATAATAGAAAACCCGTCAGACTCGATCTCTGTTACGTATCTTAATTATTAACATTCTGCCCTGAAATCGTTCTTACGTGGGTCCTACGTATCCCATTCACCCACCCAAGCCCGGCAGTTAAGTACGATTATGCAAATTGTTTGGTCTTGAAAAGCAAATAGATACCTGACATAGTGGAACATAATCCTGTGCTTTGGTTTATGCTTCATGACTTCGAAAGTATTAAACTACATAATAACATCTTTGGGTAATATAGGGTAGAGGACTTGTATGGATTTCTGGATGTACTGGGAATAATAAATACTTCAAAGCTAAGTGAGATAACGATTAAATAGGCAGAGATTGAAGAGGGAACCGCGTGAAGCAATGCGCATTAAAGGAGAGGAGTTATATTCGTAAATTTCTTCTCTTTAGTAAAATATAAAAAAAAGAAATATTTTAACAATTATTCAGCCGTTGGTGGTGCCTTTTAAGTGGGCCACTTTTTTCATGGAAGGCCTACAAAATCTTGCAAATTTGCAGAAATAGGAAGCTAAAAGCTTGAGCACTTAATTATGATATTTATGCACAGTTCCCACTATCCAAAATGGCTCGAAGTATGCATTTTTAGGAAAATAAAATACATTATAATAAAAAATAGCTCTCAAAACATGAACCTTTATGGAGCGGGATACCGTAAAATTGATTATACTTTTCATTTTGGATGCAGCACATACTTTGCACGGTCTCCTCCCGCAATTATTTTTTTCATTTACTTGCAACAGTGGCGCCGTTGAGAAATTTTTTGAAAGACTTTTTGGTCTATTTGAAGTCACATATATAGAATGTTCCAATTTAAATTGTTAATCCTGTAAGGTACAACTCCTTGAATCATTTTAAGGGAAAAATTATATGTATTTGGTCTATTCTAGGATCAGTCGAGGGATGTCGAAACAGACCTCTGCCTCTGGGTCCTTTTTCGTCCCTCTGCCAAGAGCAGTCTTAGCTGGTATGCGTCGGAAGGATCCTAGGCAGTACCCTGACCTTGACGTCTCTTGTTTGTATTGGGTCCATCGACAATACTGACTGAGATGTGAAGACGTCTTTAAGAAATTGTTTCCAAATTGAAACCAACAAATGAATATCAAGTCATAAACATTATTGCACTTTTGGAAACCTAATGACTCTTGTCTTGGAGGTAATTGAATATGCTTTATTTTTATATTTACTTTATTCGTATAATCGTATTTATGTATATATTTCTACTCCACGAATATTGTCTTTCATACATGGACAATTTTGTTTAAGGCCAATGAAGTTGCGTCTTCATCGAACATTTTTCCTATTACTTTTTTTTACCTGAATAAATAAAATAATAAATATTCCAGTTTGTACATAGCCGCTACTATGATCGTCAGCGTGGTTAAAGTGCAGATTGGTGTACTACGTAGATCCTGTAAGCAACAGTTGCATCTTTATGGCTTTAGCTGTTTTTGAATTTATCACCGACAAACAGACAAACAGACAGACAGATAGATAGACAAAAATTCTAAAAACACCTATTTATGTGAAGGTATCCTATATAGTAGCGAATAGCCCTAGGTATAGGCCTTTATTGAGAAATCACATACAGACACTTCAATTTTATTGTCAAGAGTCTATTTCCTCTTTAAGTGGGAATAATAGTATCATCTTAAATATCCGTATATATATTTCTCGTTATTATTATCATGCTTTCTGTGTGGGAGTTATGGCGCAGCAAATTCAATATCTGCATTTTTCGAGAACTAAGTCAATTTTAAAAATCGATAAGAACAAGCACACATGTAACCTAGATATATTCTGAGCTAAAACACAAAAGACAAAACAAAGTATAACTTCAAAATACATAAAATATTCACAGCAATGGTCATGAACTATATTTAACTTTATGAGCAGTAGGAAAACCACGACTCATCGCAATGTTCCACACAATAAGGCTTTTTGCATCCTTATATATTTTTTTAAATGCAGTCACAAATATTACGAATTGTTGAGTTGTATGATTAAAATTAAAACATACTGCCATTGATTGCTTATCCTGAAATCCATCCATATTCAAGATATATTTAATATTTATGAATTATGATTGAATTCAATTTTGGTGAAAAATCAGGAAAACTGAAATTCTCAATGAGGAGAATTTTATTCACAATACCAATTCTCCATGGGAATATTATCTCTACTTTGGACATACAGAAATATGGTCCAGTTAAATTATATTCACCATGTCAGCTCTTATACTCTCATATGTAAATTTTATTCACTTTATAGACTTATAAATGGCTTTCCTGCAAATTTTTGAAAACCAGGAGGAGAGAATCTTATTTATCACTGAGTATATGGTCCGTCAAGAAATCTGTGACGGTATGTCTGTAGAGTCTGCGATTTTAACCGCACCCGCGCCTTTTAGAGCCATGCAGCAGGCTCTTGGATCCTGGACACACGGCCAAGCCATCTAAATTTGGTAAAATTTGATGAAATTAACTATGTTCGAGGTCCCAAAGAATTCATATAATTCATGATTTATCTTCGTTATATTCACTACTTCGAACTCCTAATCATACCCTAATCTACCTTTTGTTGCTTTCTTTCGTTTTCGAGTGATCGTTTATAGAATTAGATTTATTTCGTGATATTTGAAGGAGTCAACACATTCAAAGTTCCAGTCGAGCTTCGTGAAATTTTTCTTAAACCCAAATCAGATACTTATCAAAAAATTAAATTAAATCATAAATACTAAATATTGATACCAAAATATCGCTCTGGCTTGCTCTTCCAAACTCAAAATACATACAGTATTGAAGTAAAATTTTCTCAATATCTAAGGCTTAGCATTTAGTTTTCCGGAGAATACGAGCCCATCAACCAGTGAAGACAAGGGTTTTCTAAAAAAAAATCTTTATTGATAAGGGAAGGTATACGTGTTAAGTAGGTTTTCGTCCACTGTCCAAAAGTGGATTAAAGTTCACATACTGACAATCCGTCCATATAAATTAAGATGCCAATGATTGGGGTCCTCCTTTCACACTTATCTGTGTAACACTTGCTGCATAGAATATTTCTCCATGCAAAATTCAATTAAAAAAGGGATTCATAAGGGCTAAAAACTTTAAGAGAACGTAGTAAAAAGCTCGCCTCCTGTACAATGCCCTTTATCTTAACACATTGTTACTTCTGACGTAATCATAAATCCTCTAAATCCTTTAATTACGTATTCTGATTAAATTAAATCATTCTGTGACCGAAATTACCAAAAACTTCAAATATCTGAGGAGTTTATTATGCAAAGTGACAGAAAAGTCAACGGAAGATAATCTGCTAATGACCCAAAACAGTCTGACATAGTTCCAAGCTGTTCTCGTTGGAGTCAGCAAAAGTGTTCAAAATATCCAACAAACTTCACAAACTTTTGCAGCCATCCGATTCTATCCTGTCTTAGGTAAATCAGGGTATAATAGAGCACAGGAATACAGAAAACGTTCGAGTTTTAAGTAGGAACAATATTGGAGTTCGCAGATAAAAGTGGAGGATTTTGAAACTGTTCTAAATGAAAGATAATTTATGTCACAGATAATAAATAATGGATTGAACTGTATTTCAGCACAAACTCAGAAAGCTGTCACATATTTAACTGAGTTTATTTGCGAGCTCTGAAACTCAGCAGAAGTTCCAAGGTAGGAAAAATAGAGCTCATGGATTCATATATAATTAAGTAGAGAGCAACATAGAGAAAGTCGTGGCATCTGATGGAGCAAATGTAGACCAAAGTGTTCAGCCAGCATGGACAACAGTTTGTGGAGCTAATGACGTCCTGCAAGAACAAGCCTGTAATCGGGTTAGAAAAGACATAGCCCTGAGTAATTCCATGAGAAATCGATGGAAGTATTTACCTGATTCTCTTAAATCTGAGAGAAAATAAAATACGTATAACAGTTTTGCGCGAAAAATCTAAATTTCCTGGCAGAAAATTAACCAAATCGGCCAACCCCTTCGGAGGGCTGCCACATGAAAGTTTTATTTTGTCGGAAATGTAATTTTTTTCAAAATTTTTTTGCGATCGTTATGAAAATATGCATATATAGGTTTTCGAGGTCACTGATTACGAATCCAGAGTCGGATTTCTTAAATTCAAAATGGCGGATCAAATATGGCGGTCGTAAATGTTTACTTTTTCAAGAGTTTCTTGATCATGAAAATAAGTCCATATGGGTTTTTGAAGGTCGCTGATTTCGAATCTGGAATCAAATTTTGGAGATTCAAAATGACGGGTCCAATATTAAAGCCAAAGGTTGCGGTTGCGGACTGCCTGCAGATTTGAAGGTCAGCTACGAATTTGTAAGAGTAAGTAGCCGCGGTCAATAAACTACAAACGCATTATTTTCTTTTCTTCCCTACGTCTAGGGTATAACATAATTGGTCTAAACCAATTATAGCTTCTTTCCTTGTCAATTCTGATTTTGGCAGTAACTTTATTTCTCAAAAGAGCGTAATTTGAGCGTGATTTAACACCTCCGTAAGTAATCCTCTGCGAGTTTGATGAGGTTGGTGAGTATATGGTGAGGGACACAACTATAGCAAGATGATCACTGATTTCCGGAATGTGAAACTGGGTATGGCCAGCCACTAAACCTAAGCAGTTAGTAATGACAAGTTGTAGTAGGGAATTACCACTTCAATGAAATCTAGCGAGAGATTTATTGACCACATACATTCTTAAGGGTATTAAAAGATGTTAAAAAGTCTCTGGAGACATTATTTTGTCATTTAAAAGATTAATATTAAAATCCCCGCACGGTATGTTCATTGGATGGAGAGAAATCTTCCAGATCTTTAGCACTGGGAAGTTTGTGTTAGTATTTCATTAGCGCAGAAGAAACTTCCACGAACAAGTACGTTCTCAATTGAAACCAATGCTTCATTACATTTGCAAATTTCCTTACCCCTGAAAGTGTTTTTTTTATAAATATTTCCATCTAAAACTTCCATTCGATTCGATGATCCGACAGCTTCTTTTAGCACTTTAGAATCGGACATTTCATGTAAAACAACCTAATAGAAATGCTGTTGCCCAGCAAGCCACCATTCCAATGAGCTATTTTCATTTAAGATCGGATTAATAATTTTTTCCATAGAGCCGACCCGGTCTCCCCTGCCAAGGACAAGCAACGTTTTAATCGGCTTACAATTTTCAAACAATTCAAGTGCATGTATTGGTTATGTAAATCAATTTTACCTTTACCAGCGTCAACCAAGGTATCGAAATGTAGTACCTCTCAAGAATCATTTCTTTTTTTTTTAACCTAGAATAACAATTTTTCGTTCACAACTAGTTTACGATAAAATACTTTAAGTGAATTGCATTTTCCACGAAATTAAATCTGTATCTCGGCACTTCTAAGATTCCAAGATTCCAAGTGCATCAAACGCAAAGGTTGTGCTCTTTATACGAATACAAGGAAAATAGAAGCAGAAGGAAAGGGAAACGTAGGTTGATTAAAATGTAAAATCCCTTTTCTGCTGACAACAACCACAGAAGCTGTAGCATGCAAGTAAGTTGTAGACTGGGGTGCATTTTGTTTATTGTACAATTTAATTAAATCTCAGTCGCAAAATATAGCTTATGGCAGGTGTGGATACACAATATGCCCAACAACTCGTTACCTTTCCTCCTCCCTTCCGTTCTAGAGTTGTATGGCCGCATCATAAGACACCTCCAGTGACCTTGCCGCTGGCTTCAGACAAACCATAAAGTACGACACGATAATGTTCCTAACGTGGGGCAAATGATGATTTTGAGGACCGTGGCACTCTTGCCTTTTCTCTATACAAAAGAAGCAGTTCTTCTTCTATGTAAATGTACATAGAATGATTTTCCAAACAAAAAAAGGAAAATAACGCAACTCATCAGGTGGACACTTTTCATCCCTTCATTTATAATTCAATGCATCAGATATTACATTAGCGGTCATAGTGAGTTCTCTTGATTGCTAATTACAACTCCATGGAGTTTTCCCTTCACAACCGAACTGTGAGGAAAGCCCCTTTATTTACCTGAGTGAAATTGGCCAGGAAGATTATTATTCAATTACTCGCGCTTCAGCTGATCCGTATTTCATATTTTGCGAAAAGTTTTATCGTAATAAACAGTTTCTCAACACAACCAATTCTGGTGAAAGATTGCCCTTCCGATCCAGAACTAAAATTTTCATTATTAGAGACAGATTCTCCCCCTCTGCGAAATCAAAGGGTTGCGTTTTAAATATAAATTTGGATACAAGTTCAACTCACTCACGAGGCTACAATCAGACCAACAATTTACCTGTGTTCTATACCACTTCAGGGGGACGCGACGTGCTTATTCCGAAAACACATCAAACATGTTCTCACGCCAACATGTTAATAATAAATGTTTACAAATAGAGCAAACTGTTCGGCGTTATTGCCGGAAGTGAAAACCTCAGAGATTCCGTAAATGTGATGAAGTCGTTATTTTTATTTCAGTGTACTAAGATCCAAGATAAAAGCTTTTACCAAGGTCCAGAGTTCATTTCCTCTGGTGTGAGTTTATATCTGGGCGATATAAGATAATCCCCTGATATTCACGAAACCACGTACTGACTTGCAGGTATAAATGTTTAAGATAAATTTTACCAACCTTCTGTTCGTCTGGACTGTCGCCCGCAGTGTATCCACTTGTTGGTTCCAGATTTACACCACAGAATTAAACATCACAACGATCCAAAACACCGACGTCCGCTCCTAGGCACGTTCTATTTTCTCCGGTAAATCGTGTTTATAATACGCGGCTCTTGGCACAAGTTAAATAAACTCAAAACAGAAAAGATAAATGATTGTTTAGGAATCGGGAATCTCCACCTCGAAAAGCGTTTTCAATTCAGATACATTTTTCGCTACGATCGACTGTCTTGAAGCGATTGGAACGACGAGTCCGCGTGTTTGGAAGGTACTGATTCAAGCGACCGGTTGACTCCAGAATCCGGTGAAATTCAACAGTAAACTGAGAAGATTTTATCTGTTGATTCGGTCCAAGACCAAGACTAGTGGAGCAGCAGCAGCAGCAGGTAATACTGCTGAGTTCAAAATTCAATAGAAGCTACCTCTCTCTGTCTTTCTCTCTGCCGCCGTAGATATCTACTTGAAGTTGACACGATGTATACTACTCTACTCCGTCTATTCGGCAAGAACTTGGTATCCTACAGTAACAGTAGTGCCTTGCGGAGTACTCTTGAAATATTTGCCCACGAGTACCTTTCAATTCGTGTGTATCTTTGAGATTGAGATGTACCGCGACTGCGCAACTTTTGCTTTCATTCTTTAAGTACCATTATCTACCCGAAAGTAACGTATTCCGACAATAAACTCCCATCTGTTGCTTCAGTTCAGGGACCGACGTCGCACCACCATAGTAGATACAAGATACATTATATCGAACGATTTCGGTTGGGCTCGTCGAACAACATGCGGCACACCACTCATACTCAAGGGCAGCAAGCACCACAGAGAAAATAATGTAAATAATGTTTTTCAGTCGAGTTTCTGGTGAATAGCAATCGGAAACAGCCCGGGGATATGTGTACTTGCCTTGTTTATCCACTTTACCCACAATCCATGTATCTACTTCTACTCTGATAAATTGCGGTTTGTTAAAATCCACTTCTCTAGAGCTCCTCTCAACACATGCAAATTGACTTATCGCCTCCGTGCTATCAGTGATTAATTTTTCACCCCCAACCGGACGGACGACAGAGGGAGGCGAACGCTTCCCCTTTTCCGGGAAACAGGAAAGGGCTGACTGAGGGCTTTAGTAGTGGAAATTTGTCGATTGACAAAATTTCACCTCTTTTTTTGGGTAAAATTTAACGTGGTTTAAAAAAGTGAACCTGCGTTCACGTGGACAACGACGAACCCTGAAATCTATTTATCTTTGACACCGCACACTATATCTCAGTTGTGGAGGAGTTGATGCCCGTCGGGTATTCTCCGTAAGAAGTAAAAAAATATTTGCCTTTTCGCAGACGAGAAGTGAAGTGGGCATAAAATGGGTGAATAAATTGATAATATCGTTCTCATGTTTTTCAGTTACTCCATTAACTTATTTTCCCTGTAGAGATTTCTGGAAAATTTATGGTCTGACTTACCTGTTGCTAGAAAGAAGGGGCAAATTATTGAAGTTTCTACGCAAGCAGCTCTTTAAGAACTAGACGGCACGGGCTCTTCAGCTCTTGGTGGTCGATGTTATCCCAATTACCAATGATGCTCCCCAAGCGGTTTCTACTTATTCACCTGTGAAATTTCGGTTATTTGCCAAAGATATCCACCGGAGTACTTTTTTTTATTAAGGCACCCTACTCTGACCAGAATAAGTAAAACAAAACAGGAGATTTAATGAAATGTTTGAATTGCTTTATGTATGCTATTTTCGTGTGTGTTGAAAAGGGCATCTGGGAACAATTCCTAAATGCTCCTGGCAACTTTTCTTTATTATTTTGTGTTAATTAAATTGGTGCGGGACGAGGTCAGACTGCGATGCTCAGAATCTTCCGAGAATGAGTGAGCAATTTAAAACTTGCTGGACAATCTCCTTTTAAGATCAAAATTTTGTTAGTTAGGTTCATGACTCTATGCGACATGTTTAGGTGTTTTGCTTTTACCATTCAACGACTCTCAGTTGGCCTTTCTTCTGGTCCTCTTGCAAAAGTGTAGGGTTGTGTGTGGAAGATATAAACAGTGCAAATCCCATTCAACTGGATAATGACATTTGGAGTTTCTCTATTTGCTTTTGCTCATTTATAATCTCGTGTCCACAGGGGAAGATATTCTGGATATCATACCGTTTTTAAGGAAGGTTACATAGTTAAAAGCAATTTCAACGTTAATTGCCATGCTTTTGTTTTGTAAGCCACTATATCGGGTCACTGAAATACACAACAACTCTCTTTATGTCTCATGATGATATTTACCTCTCACTATTTTCAAGGTTTCTCAAATCCTTGGGTCCAATTAAGAAATTTATATGTAGCACAATGTTCCCAGGTCAGCCTTGACTTCAGGTTAACTCCAACAGTGTAAGGGGTTCAAATTCCAGATTCTTTCTCTTCTCAGTGGTTATCGTTTCTGTTTTGCTTACCTTGTTAGTAAGACCTTGTTCCTCACATCGCCCTGCTGTAGTGGACATGAACTTGACCTTCGTCACCTACACCACGCCACGTGGATGCCCATCCATTCAAATGTCGGCAGTATGGAGTCAACTATGCCATATCCCAAGACAGGTGATAAATATTCCCAAAGCCATGCAATGACATTTTTGCGGCACTTTAGTAAAGCAAAGAATATCCAATTCTAGACCCGAAGCTACATATGGCCCTTTTTACTCCTTCCAAGGACAGAATCTTTCCCACCGCGTTATGGTCTAACCTCATGGCCATGCAATTACACACGGTCCAAGGTCCCTTTGTGACATAGCTTCGTGAAAAATGTGTGAGATACTATCCATGGAAGAATCCCTCCACAATTCCCATTTACAACGTTGGAGAGTTCTTTTCAGTTTTGCTTCTAGTTCCCCATTTCTCCAGGGAGTAAGATCTTGATCAACCACTGCAGTTGCATTGCCTCCCGAAATGCGTCATTCATAGCTGATCTTATTACTTTCAGCTTTGGCTCTGTATTTCTTATGGTCTTAGGCGTATTCCTCACCATTTTCTTTAGACTCCTGTACTTTCCATAGAAATTCCCAAGGAATACTTGAAAGTTTCCCCTTCAGTATACTTCGGAATCTATGTTCCACCATAAATTGAATGGTTTTGTGGTCAAAAAATGCCAAGATTCTCTAATTGTATTGTGTGGGGTGGGTTCAAGAAAGCACCACCTCCCGAACCCACTCAGACTACGGTGAGATCAAATCCACGGCCAACGTCAGTGATACGACAGTCATATTCATCGCATAGGTGAGTCGTCCGTTTCTTACCACGTGACCACTACTTGCCGCCTCAGTTTTCGCAGCCTCTTTCTTATCTTGAATTCGCTTTTGCTTCCTCTCCGTACGTTTCCCCCGTTTATTTTTGGCGTCTCCCTGTAGTTAGCTCAAGTTAGAAACTTTAGATGGTTGTCTATCTATCCTTCGGCAGCCGTTTCCTGCAGAAGCAGCCCCCAATCGGGCCTTCAACATCTTTGCAGGTGCTACCACCTCTAAAGTCGATTCTACCATGAACACAGTGGCGTCCCTCTGGTTCAACTTCTCAGCCCCTTGATCCTCACCACTATCTTCGACCGCCTCCACAGACTTTGGTTTTTGTCTGCGCCGCTCTCTCTTTCTTTTATGCTACGAATGATTGTATGGCCCATTTCGTCCTTTGCCACGAAACTACACTCTGTTCGACGATGTGGCGGTGTGTCGCAATACCCAGCACAGTCATTGAAACAGGCAATTTCCAAATCACAGCAAAATTGGTGTAAAACATCAGCCCCAGAGTTTCTTCAGTGGATTCCGTCCAGGAACCAACGTTCCTTTTCAGAAAGGAAGGAGGAAAGGCTGGGATCCTTTGGTAGTACACCTTAAGTGTATTTTGTGTGGATCATCCATGAAGTAACTTTCGCATTTCCTGAGACCTACCAATCCGTTTTCACTGGATTTCTATAAGGGTTAAGAGGTTCAGGCGATGCGTTGGCATTGAAGATGGTCTAAACTGGTCTGGAAACGATCTTGTCCTTAAAACTCTACAGCTTGTCAGTGATAAATACTCCACTTCAGTCTGTTTATCTTTTCTAAATTAAAGTCACAAACCCACTTTCAGCTTGTGTTCGTACTCATGTTCTCATATTTTCTTATTGTTTTACCAAAATTTGGGGGTTCGTAAATTTCCTCATCAAAATTGTCACGAGTACGAGCAGAACCAGTGTTCGCTTCTTTGGCTAATGAATTTTCTGGTACTGCGATTGCCTCCAGGAAATTTAATAAGTTCCCCCCCTTTTCCATTCACTCTTCCATGTTCATGGCCTCCTTATTGCATATTTCCAAAAATGTTTCCCTTGAAAATCATGGCAAAATCAAATTTCACTCGTCAGCCCCCTTCAAAAATATTTAACCTTCTTAAAAGATTCACAAGATTCCGCTTAAATGCGGAAAGATCACGGGCAGGCTGGCAAGTGATTATGTGCAGATTTGTATGTGGCCGGGCACGGGCACCGGCACGAGAACGAGCATCATCTACCGTATTCATATAAATAATACCCATCCCCAGGCTCAGTGGTCTTTCATGGGTAAGGAACAGTTTATTTATGTTGGGATAGCATTGGGGATATCATTAGGGTAGGGCGTCAATATCACGGTAACCATCTTCGGAACCTTTCAATTTACCCTTCGACCAGATTACACTCTTTAATGCTTTAAGACGTGCAGAATAGCTTTTTTAAGGGAGGCTTCCGAGTAAATAATTCAGGGTGTAAAAGGGTATTTATCTGCTACGGGGAATTTATGCACTTTCTATTTGGATTTATTTATGAACAACAATATCCGTCCACCCGAAAATTTTAAGTAGGATTTACTTTCTTCATGATTGTAATGTGGCCAGGTCTGTTCCTTCAAAGAAATGGGGACCCTAAATAAATACCTTCCCTTGGATGGCGGCGATATGTTTGAATGTGTTTCCTAATTTGTAGAATTGATGAGACCTCAAGGGGGAAAGGTTTATTCGGTTGTGATCGTACGTTATTGAAATGTCGCATTTTTATTTGGGAAATTTATGCTGAGTATTTCTTAAAATTGTTCAAAATAGGCACCATTTGCAATCATGACTTGCTTCCAATGGGATTCCAGGGAAAAAATGCCATATTCGAAGAAATCTTCGTTTTTTAAGGGATAAATTCGTTGAATGCCTGATTTACAGAGACTTTGAATCTGAATAGGATGGATATAGAAAGTCCAAACTGATTCCTCTGGCCCACCTCGACAGCAAAAATTGCAGCGAACACTCTTGGTCTTAGAAATCCCATTATAGCATCTGTCGTGCCATTATCACGTAGAACTTGTAGCAGGAATCCTTTTCTGTAACTGGACGCATGCGGTGATCTCGCTAACATTCATCGTTTTTACCAATTGCCTCATAGATTAGCCTGGGTCCTCTGAACTCTTCAGCCCTTTGGGCAATTGCAAGGATCTTTACCGCCCTCCTCTAATTCTTCTGAAGCCGCATATTTTGCCGCAACTTTATACACGTGGGAACCCGGATACTTGAAGGACCGAATTTTTTCGATGGCAGAATGTCCAACACAAAGGTCTCCAATTAACAACTCGGTTCTTTTTTTACGTTATGCCCGATTACTACAGAGGTCAGGTTATGTAATTCGATTCGATCGTATCGACGATCGAACTTTTGGCAGAATCCACTGAAAAATCCTAATTAGAACTTTGAACTTTAATTTGGAACTCAACAACACTGTGACCTGCACTGGGAGTAGTGGATTGGGGGGGATAGACAGCACACATGTAACCACACTCAGGCCTATTGAAAATGGAGCTCATAGTATAAATGCAATAATTCAAGTGTGGAAATGAATAGTAATAATTCAATCAAATCAATTAAAGTTTGTTAATTTTTTCTTCAAATATTTCATAGAAATTCACCCGTTTAAATGCATTTCATATGGGCTCAAACTCTTAGTGAAGTATGTACCTTATCGTACATAAAGCTCGATGTTGCTTGTTTGCAAAATCTTTTGTCTTCCGAACGCCGTCACTGTCAATTATTAAAATCGGTGATTATTTACGGGGTGAAATTCAATGGAATAGAATTGGAGAAATTTGGAGGTAAACTACCATCTGACGGATTCGGATGAAATTTTGCGAACTTCTTTGTGGAGGGGGATGAAAGCCACATCCCTTACCTTTCGGCTGCACTTGATTTCATCAAAATCGGGCTATCCATTCCGGAGTAATTAAGGAGTTAGTGAAAAGAGTCACCTGAAAATTGAATAGCTCGGGTAAATATAAACCGATTTTCAAAATTCTTTTTTTGTTGAGTTGCTTAGGGGGAGGGGAGTTTTTCGGATTGGAAGTGGAGGGAATAGAAACTCGATTTGCTTGCTAATGCAAGCTTCAATTACTAGTTGTCGCTATACCCACTTTGTCAGTTGTCAAATGTATATTTGCTTGAAATTGTCATCCTTCCGGAACTCCGCCTCGAATTTGATATTTTTTCTAACACAAATCTACTCAACCTTGAGAAGACTCTGGATAACTGCGTCTCTCCTCCCGACGAATACCCGCTTGGGTAACCCCAAGGCTCTGATCCTCCCCCTTTTTACCAGCGGCTGCGTGGTTTACCCTTGCCTGGACTCAGTATGTGGAGGTAAGTTCAATGTAGCCTTTAATGACTGCATTCGATTTATTTATGGTCTCCGAAGCAGAGATCATGTGCCACCATATGTTTCTCCCGTTGTTGGCTGCTCTCTCAAAACCTACGTCAACTTAAGATTATTAGATTTTCTCCACAGAATGATCTACTGTGTGAGCACGTCATTCACCTTTCTTCGTTCCCAGCGCCGGAATGATATTCTTTTACCCAGGTTTAGGACTCTTGTTGGTGAGCGCTCTTATGTTGTTCAGGCTGCTTGACTTTGGAACTCACTGCCTTATAATATACAGCGTATAACTGCGCCGGGGGCTTTCAGAAAGGGCATATTGGAGCACTTCAGTGAGGAGACTTAGAATAAATCTTTCTAGCGTACTTCTTTTAATTCTTTCCTTTAATTCTTTTAAAATTTCTTTAATATTGTTTTAATTCACTTTTGTTCGATTTAATTTATTTTTGTTTTAATTCTTTTTTTCATTTATCCATTCACTTTTTTTTCTTTCTTCCTTTTCTCTATTTAGTTATGAATTTTTATTATTAGTTTTTCCAAAGATTTATGTACAAATTTAAAG
>QYTT01081271.1:0-16408 GCA_006980735.1 Dasypogon diadema
GGTGATCCCCCCATTTGTCCCATTTTGGGATTTTCCTTCCAGTTTGGGTTCGCATATTGACAGTTTTCATCATCGTCTAAGCTCCTCGTCAGCTCCTTTGGTGTGTTCAACTCTAGTAACAACCCACTAAGAAATCAGACGAGGTCTCCCCTAGAGAGGAATAGGAAAATATTGAAATTTCAGTGGTAGAAACTGCAAAATCTTCATGTAAAGATAAGTCTTGGTATAAGAGAGTTTAAGGGGAGATTTACTCAAAATTGACCAAAAATGACGTAGAGTTCGGAATTTTTTGTGGGGAAAAATAAAAGACATATGAACTATTTGTTTGAGGATAGAAATTAAGTGTATTTTGAAATATACTTAAAAATTTTGTTTGTATAAAAAAAATTCAAAATGGCGTCTGAAATGGTCAGTGAAACGCGGGCATGCCCGGAACACATGGCCCATCTGCGTCGAATGCAGCTCCCACATGAATGGTTTGAAATCAAAATCGTTTATATATATTACATGTACATTAAATTTGTGGGATACCATATACCTATGCAAGAGTAAATAACTTTAAATTTGATGAAGTGGCGCTACACTAAAAAGTAATTTTGCGATTTTCCTAATTTTTTTGTACTTTACATGACTTTGAAAAAATGATAAATATTAACATTTTCGATATATTATAGGTAAAGGCTCCCATGAAGAGTGTTCACTTAAAGAAAAACAAAACTAAAAGCCAATCGATCGAACCTGGGTCAAAAACTGATCAATTTTGAATGGGACGCTATGTTTGTATTGTGTTTCGTATATTCCCTTGGTGGCTTTTAAACTTTAGATAACCTGGCTCTTAAAATGTTGTTTACCTTTCGAGTTCTTGAAAGTTCAGTAGACAGATCTGTTCGAAAATTAAATTGACGGTGAAGAAAATATGGCTACAAATGTATGACAGATTTTACTACAGTAAGAAACTCCTTTCTACGGGAGAATGTACTGTACTTCTTCGGGTTCTCTTTGGTAATATACTCTGTGTGACTGTGACATGTTTGACTCCGGATTTGGTAACTCTCTTTGGGGAAGAACAAATTAGGAAACTCGTAAATTTCTGCAAAAATTCTCTCGTCTGAAATTTTGCTACATGTATATAGTAATTATTAGTACACCTCAATGCTTCTAAAGTAGGTGTTCTATCGTAAGCAAGAGTGATAGTTTATACTGTGAGTTAAATTTGATTTTTTTATTTTATTCTCAGTTCAGTAATAAATTCTTTCATTACCTAATTTTAATGAATTAAATTAAATACGTAATTCAATTGTACATTTCCAAACAATTCAAAAATGAAATGTTCCTAAAAATAATTATAAATAAATAATAAATATACCTACTACTTCCATTTTTGTTGGGATAAAATTTTCCCTTACATATGAAATAGTCCTAGAAAAATGTCAAACGAACCATTACATAAAAGTATGGATAACAAAAGAATATTAGAAAATTATTTCCCTTCTTAATGGTGATGAAACCAAAAGAAACTGCTGCTTTTCAGGTGTATTTCTTCCAATAATCTGCCTTTATTGCTGCTTGACTGTCAACAAATAATAATTTCACTCCACTATGTCTCGAGTAATATCTGGGCATCATAGAATGTCCACATGGTACCTAATTTTCGTTAGAAACAGAAGTCCGTAGTAAATTCTTATGATCCTCATAAATATTCTCATGTGGTGAGTGGATATCCTCAGAATGTTATTGTTGTTTTTTTTATCAATGCCAGAGACTCTAATGAATCTAACTTAATTGTTAATTGTTTTTCCCTTTCATCATCAGTAAAAACATGTGGTAATAAGTAGAGAAAGTTGCCGTCTTTGGAAAAATAACCTAAATGTTCTGTTTAAGCAAATTTTGTAATTGATGAACTCGGTTATAAATAATTTCATTGATGAATAATAAAAGTAACGTATAGTAACGCAAAGGATAAGGTAAGACAGAAAATATTGTACTAGAGTAATTTACGTTTTCTGTTTCATCCTGATGATCATTATTCATAAAAACTTAAAATAGAGATGTGAGATTACTGTCCACATCAAGAAAGGAAGAGAAATGATAAATAAATAAATAAAAAACAAAGCAGAAAACATGAATTGAAAACTAATTAATTGAAAAATAACATGAAAAACAATATAAAGAACATTTAGCTGGTTTACGTACTGTTATTATGTTGAGTATGTCTCAAAAGTCGTTGCAATAATAAGCAATTCGTCAAAACCAGTTATTCTTACTAATCTCTTATAAAGCACATAGAAGTCTCCATTGTAGCTGGAAACAGTTACTAGATATTTATGTCGTTTTATTCGAGGTATCTCTAGGTATCCCAGAAGAAAATCGAGCCGTTGATGAACACGGTAATGAATAATTTCGTCGAAAATTTACAAAAGTCCTTAACATCAAAAACAAGGTAAAGGGTAAGGTAAAGAATACTCACGACAATGTAATACAAAGGGTATTGTATTAGAGAAAGTATATTTGTTTATTTGCTATAGTATACAAGGGTTAAATTGAACCTGCCTTTAATATTTATATTTTCTTCAATGAATCCATGGAAGAATAATACACCAAAGAGTAATGGATGAATTTCCAATGACATTCCTGTCTTAAAATTCATTGGTTTGGAAGTGTATAGTAGTGTACATATTATAGTTACTTCATTGAAGAATATAATGAACACGTATCCTACTGGGATATCAGATAGTTTCTATTGTTTAGGTTTTTCTGCAAGTAAATACAACGATCTGAATCATTGCCCGGTTCTCGAAGCGAACAAGCTTTCCGCGTTTATAATTCCATGTAATCGACTTCAAAACAGACAGCCTGTATAACACGTTATTGAAAAAGTATATTACTTCTCTTTGCGGCAAAAGCTATTAATATGTAACAACTTTCTTTTGAGATTTGAATATTCTGATTTCCGAACAATACCTATAAACAATACACATAAGCCAACTGAGGTTACCACATTCCAACTTGAAGCTTTAATTTTAAATGGAACGTGAGTACAAGCCAACATGTTAGTAACATTTTAGTCCTTTGTACACAAATACATCCCTGACATATACTGACGGTTGTAAAAAATCCGACAGTTTCCCTTTTCAAACGGAGTGGCAGCAGCTCTAAATTTTTCATGATTTTGTACCGAAAAAAGGGGAAGGCATTTTCTTTGCCCCAACAGACATATGTCAGGCGATCAGATTTCCACTTTTTTATGTTATCACTGTTTTATTGCTTGTTCATTGTTTCAAAAAGGAAACAATGTTCATATTTTATATATTGATCTTTTGAGTGGCATAGTATTTCTGGAGCAATACTTACGGCTGTTTAGTTAGAGTAGTAAATTATTTGTTCATTAGATTTGAAAAGATTGTAGGGACCAGTGCCAATAGGAATAGTCAAATATGAAATTATAAAAAATTAAAGCAGCAGAACGTTGGGTAATGGAATAGATACAGGACGTGCAGGCTTGCACTAGATACGGGAAGAGTGGATGCTAACCTACTGTGTCAATAGAACAATTACGGAGGGATATTCGATAGCATTTATGTTTGTATGTGTAATTATACTGAAGTTTTTCCAAGAGCACAACAACTGGATTTACATTTATTCGTTTGGAATTCATAAAAAAGGGGAAGGTAAAGAGGATGAACATCCAGCATTCTGTTCAAACTGTAATCACTATAGCGAGCATCCAGCTACAATTGAAATCGTCGTGGGTATACTCATCCAGACTGCGTTTTTAGTAAGGAATAAATTTCGAGCAATACTGCCGGATTAGAGTTTATACTATCAGGGCAACAGCTTCTGTCGTAAATGACCAAATTTCGACGCCTTTTAGTATTTTATATCCGAATGAAACAATGAGAACATTTGTAGGATACGAAAAGTTCAACTATGCTTGTAAGCTTCCTCGCAGAAACTTTTCACTAATGTGTTACATTTATATTTCAATGTAACAAAATTGTACTAACCGTTTTTTATAGGCGTGCTGTAAATTTAAATAATTGCTTTCTAGCTGCAAAGTCACTGTAAGTGAAGTAAAATAAAAAAAAAATAGTTTTTAAGGTTGGAGGTCTGTCATGGTGACGTCTTGACCAGCAAATGGAGGCTGTATTAATCATGCAAAAACGATTTCGGCCCTATTTAGGAGGATATTAATTAAGATTAATTTACCCACGCCGGTGGTCGAGCGGGCTGAGGCGCACATTTACAGATTTTCTCCCCTGTTGGCTTGTGTTCGAATCCCCCACAGGACACGGAGATTATTTATCTGGGTACCAGTGATTGAGACAAATCTACTGACAGGAATTGTACTTATGAAGCCGCTGGGATGTTGCACAGTAATAATTTCATGCCAAATATTGTGGCTCACTTGCAACATTTGTCAGGTTAAAATTTCACAATCTCACCTATCCTTAATTTCCTTCCACTTAAACTGTGCTGTGTGCATCATAGAACAACTAAAGTAGTGTAATAAGTCTCTTAACTTGGACATATATTAAATGAAAGACTTGCTCTTAAACCTAAGTGCTACTTAGGGCCTTATGGACGATGAAAAAATTTCCTGATACAACTTAGGGGCCTAGGTTAAAGGTGATATTATTATGGCCATACCTTTTCATTTATACTAGACTAGCATTGTAACCAAAAATAAAATAGAGGGCAATACAATGTGCCTTGTGAAAATTACAAAAACTGGTCTGTCTAGGAACAATGTGCAATACGCTTCTATTGCTGCGGTATTGAAGGTACTAGTAAATCCTTCACTATTCCACAACAAGTAGGTATCACATTAAATGTCATCATGCTAATGTGTTTTGGCTATTTTTAGGCAGATATGGCGTGATAAAATCTCTCACAATATACGAATTTCAAAAAGCTGTATTTTATATTGGTAATCCGTTAGTTAAAATTGCTCGCTGGACAAAAATTGGGATATTTGTTGAGAATTGCCAAAAATCTTTTAAAATTCCTTCTCTAATAAGTTTAGGTTTCGAATTCTTATAGCAGTTCTTTTCGTTCAAAACCAGAGTCTGCTGCTTACAAAGGAACACCTTCGATTTTGTTAGCCTCAGCGATGAAGTTATAAAACTGACTCTAAACATTTTAAGCTTCAGTTGCTTGATATATACTTAGAATTTTAGCACCCGTCCTTTGTTAGATATGGCAAACTAATTAAACTAGTTACCTTCATCTTCGTATATTGGCTCTGTAAACTCTGGTACAAAAATTAACTTGAGTGGTAGATTAATTAATATATCTAAACTTGTCGCTCCTCATCCATGTTGCTGCTTAGGCTTGACTAAGGTTGTTATTTGTAAAGTTTCAGGCTATGTTCTAGCTAATTATATGATTGCTGCTATATCCTTCGTCGATAAAATTTGATCTTATAATAATTCAATTGGTCCTTCGAGCCGGATTACTTTTGCTTTTTATGGCCCTTTAAAACCGGATGTTTTTTTGGTAGCCAAAATATTTTCTCTTTCTTGATCCTCCGAGACGGATTTTTTTCTTAAATTTCCTTCTGTTGTTTGACTATGCCGTCCATATCATCAGACCGACGCGACGATCGTTTACTTTTCTATGCTCATGCCAGTTTCCGTCATTATAAGGGAGAAGAAGTTTTTTTTCCAATTTGTGGACGTCTGAGTGACCTTATACGAAAAAAAACATAGGACATATTCTGAGAAATAAACTGAGATTCACTAAGAGATTATTACCGCTTTAGATTGGGACTCACTTCATTTGCAAGTAATCTTTTTTTTTGTAATTTGTTTGAATTCTACTATATGGATCTTTTACATTTTTCCACTTTATTGACTTCATAGGATGCCTAAGGAAATCAAAAAGAGATAGATACATTATACATGTTGTTTAAATGTTCAGTTTACTTATGATAACGTTACAAAATTGAGAAGCTCTTAAGTATATGAAGCGCTTATTTTCTTCTAAACGTTACCTGGAGCAATTATTATCTGTCGGTTTTGTTAATTGGTTTGGAAATTTTAAGAGAAAGAAAATGGCGGTTTACGATTTCGACATCAAACAAATTGGCAAAAAGCCCTACAGCGAACTGTTTGAACATCATGATGTTTAACTAGATATTTTTGACAGTCGCTTATTTGCTGAAAGTAATTTCTCATTTGTATAACTTCCGTACTTTCTTTCAAATGAAGCACATGATGATACCCTAAAGGTATTTTCGAGGTAATTGTAAATTACTTTTCTAAATTCTAGATATATTTTCGATGCGAAAATTTTACATCTTTAGATGTGCAAATATAAGATTAATCTTCTTTATTAGTTGTAGATGAAAAATAAAAGGAACTTTCCAACTATCGTTTGAGCTTCTGCTCATTAATTTTAACAATCTTATATTAGTTTTTGTAGTATACTTGCTGACTTTAATAATGTTATAAAATCATTAAGAAATAAAAAATACATTTTAAAGACAGAGTGTTAAGTTTTTATTCCGAAAGTTTGCATTAAAGTGGCATTTTCTGCTCGTAAAACTAAATGAAACAAATTGAAAGTAATTTGGGACGATTTACTTCAATTTTCGTAGCGATACTAGTCCGGACGTGACCAACTTAACTAAATTTTATGCCAACAGCAGCTACTTCTGTTTAGAGCAGCTAAGTACATTTTATGTTTTCACAAAGCAACAAAATATAAATATTTTATGATTCCCAGGCACGTTTATACATTCCAATGCTCTGCAAGAGGAAAAGAATAATTTAATTAAATTCAAATAGTTTTTTGAGCACTGTGTACTCTAGTGGGAAATGGAAAGGAAAATATGTTGTAACTAACAATGGTCTTACAAAAACAAAACTGTTTCTCATTTAAGTATTACAAATGCTATTATTAAAAAAAAAACAAAGTATTACAATTTCCTACTAGTTAATTCCAAATTTCACATTATTAACTCTATGACTGAGAATATTCTATAGTTTTAAACTTGATCTATTATTACTTATTAATTATCCACAAGCTGCAAAAAATCACTGGGGAAATTTCGATGACCGAGGGTGAATGTAGGTTAGACATGAATAATTTAAATTTCTACTCCTAACAAGGACAAATTAACTGATTGACCCAATCAGAACTAATGCTTTCATGTTGAATCAAATTCAGGTCATTCGTACCAGATATTCCACATCCTGGAGTTCCTGAATAATAGCTCCACGAGGTTATACAACATTGTTGTCAATACATTTAAAATATCTTCAGGTGGACAGCTAGTTAATTTGCATAAATGACAATTGCATGCCCATGGATATCGATTAGGCTGCTTCAATTAAAGTCATGTGGCTTTTGGAATGTACTTTAATTGAAAATTACATTTAAGAGAATATGTGTGTAATTTTAGGTAAATTTTGGTAATGTATTTATCTGTTTTTGAAATAAGCACTTAATTTGGCATTGATACTATAAAAATATAAAAAAAACTCTATCTTCATTCAGATGTTGCAAAATTTTGCAAGATGTTGCAATTAATCACCACATCATCGAATTCATGAATAGATTATATAAACTTTTGTCATATGCTACGAAAAACTCCTCAAAACCGTGCCGATAAGTGACGTTGAAAAAAATAATAAGGTAAAAAAACAACGCTTTTATGCACCAAGAAGAGAAAAATAACTTTTTTGTAACCTTATAATTTTTTATTTACATTATTAAAACTAAAAGCGTTGAGTGCAAAACAATGCTGTAATGTGAACAATGTTATTATATGTTATATGTACACATTTATTACGTGTTGAGCATTCATTATCTCGGGTATCTTATATATATTGATTTATTTCTTAAAATTTACAACTTTTTGCGTTCAACGAAGTCACGAGGTCCTAAAAAATATACTTGATTGTTATTTTAATTTAGTTATGAAAATAAATTACACTCTTCAATAGCCCTCAAAAGTTTTGGATGAAATATAATTTTTTTTTCTTTGTTTTTAGGGTCCCAAACAAAGCTGTAATAACAGTTTTCCTCCTAGACGTCTGAATTGTTTGAAATTTGAATGCATTATTTTCAGTTATATATATATTTAAGGACACCAAAATGAATTATACAACTGTTTTACAAAACTTATTTAAATCTATAATTTGATAGAATGTGTGAATTTATATATAATAAAAGCCAGAAGTTCAACCGGGGTTGAATTATTAACTTTGGATATCCATGTGAATCCTGATACTTGGAAGGAATGTAGCAATCTACTTTTCCATTAGAATTGAAGTAACTTCGTGTACTGCTAGCTGCTTCAGTAAAACTGGCACGGAAACATCGTCTGGTGTCAACGCATTAGGAACACTTTTATAAATTAATTTTGTTTTTCGTTGAATTACCAAATGCATGATGAATGAAAAAGTACTTTCTTCAGGTCTCCATATCATTGGAACTTCAAAAGGCAGCGATATCCGTGAATTTCATATTTGGAACCTTAATGCTCACTCTCCATTGGAGTATCACTGGTTTAAACCCATTCCAGAAAGTTACTGAAATAAAGGCGGAAGTTAACAATAATTGTGTATTTTCTCCTTTAGTTTTGAAAAGCACAAAAAAAAGTTGATAAGTGAAGAGGATAGACAAGTGCATAAGTAAAACAAAAATATGGAAACGAACATGAGGCCTTGGGAAAAGGATAACGAAAAAAATCACCGAATCAATCGATTAGATAAGCATTGTACTTTTTTCATTTTTCTTTAAAAAATATTCTCAAAGTAAAATTTGTCCAAGTTTTGTTCTTTAGTCCAAGTTTTGTTCTTTAACACTTTGACAGCCATGTCAGCCATATACGGGTGACACCTAAAAGCTCTCTCAAGTCAAACGCATTTTAATGTGTCGTTCTCTCACGAAAGCTTTTATGCTAATTGTGGCAGTCAAAGTGTTAAAATGTGTTATAAAATGAGGAAATATTTTATGACATCAGAGTATATTGATTTAAAGCAATTGTTGCTCTTAAGTGAAATGCAGTTAAGCGGGTACTGCAGCATATCGATCGCCTAGTTCAATACTGGAACAAGACTAAAAAATTCGTTTTCAAGTTGGGATGTTGCACAGTAATAATTTCATGCCAAAAATTGTGGCTCACTTGCAACATTTGTCAGGTTAAAATTTCCCAATCTCTCTATCCCTAATTCCCTTCCGCCTCAGCTGTGCTGTGTGCACCATAGGGTTGTCCCCTGAGCTTAAGTAATACCTTAAAAAAATATATTGCAGTCAGTAGAGTACAATATTCTCTATACGAAAAGATATTTGACAGATGCTAACTTTCTAATGAAAACAGGTTACAAATTCGTATTCTAGTACCTACTGAACTTGTTTTAAGAAAAAAAAAACTATTTAATATATGTTGAAAGAAGAAACCTCTGGTGGAACTGAAAAAAATGTAAGTCCAAGTTTTGAAGCTTATGTGAAGGTAACCCTGGTCTGACTAGATTCTATTTCAAAATCATTCCGTAAAGCAGACACGCTTTTGACAACTTTTTGGATAATCAATGATAGAACCCACGACTAATCAGAAAATCTTATTTATGTAGACCTGCGCATCATCTATTTGAGCTCATTCCACTTGATCAGTTCAGGATTTTCATATGCACTTTAATCGAAGTCACCATTTGATGCATTCATTTGCGGCGACTATTATTAAAACTGACGTTTTTGATAATATGCAGGTTCAGGTAAACTGGTTTCGATGACATTTTTAATTTTATTCGAAAATTAAATCTTGAGAACTTTCGAGATAGTTTAATAATTGTATAATAATTTATCTAATCCATCCGGCTCGACCCTGAATCTTTCTGTTCCGTGACAGTTTTTCACTATATAACTGCTTGAAGAAAGCTATGTGTAAACAAATTAATTTAAAATACCTGATTTGAAACCTTCATACCTTTTTCGTGTGACATTTCAAATGGTGACAAGTGAATAAACCTCAGAAGGGAAAACATTTTACAATGGATGCTGTCACCAATCCCTTTTAGCTGTTGTTCACAGGAACACAAAGCATACCTTTCCTAAAATCATCACTTCTATTCTGACTTCCACATACACCATATCCCGAAGACAAGTATGTCATCATGGCTGGAATGAACTGGGTGAAATTATTCATATCTGTTCCGAGCAATTGAAATTCAGCTCAGATCTACCTTGAGTCACGTACTTTTACCCTTACCATTCATGATGAAGAAAATTACTGCGGAACAACTACGTCAAAGAGTAGCACTAAAGGAAGAGCTTTTTACACGGCTCAGTACATTTTAAGTCGAAGGGTATCGGAGTTCTCAGTTCATAGAGCCGAGACCTGCTATCAGTTTAATTTTACCCAGGAGAAAATTTGGATGGAATTGTAATGTAAAGAACTTGGCTTGGTTTAAATATTTGTTTACTATTTGGTGGTTGGTTGTGATTATAAGGACTCTTTATGACTGATGTAACAACAGTTTAATTAACTTAGCATAGCAGTTGCTAACAAATGTACAGTCAATAGTAAAATTATTCAGACACTGATTTTGTAGTTTGTGGTATAATGAAAGTAAGACGTTTTCCACAATTATCTTGTGGTATTGCCTTATTTGTTTAATATATTTTTTTCCGATCGATGAGTACTTTTTATAATTTGCATGTTTATCGGGGAGCCCAATCTTAAGATGAAATAATTCGTATTCATGAGTTCATTGATATTTTTGAAACGCGGTTCCAAGATAATAATAAACAAGGAGAAGTAACCTTGCCTTTTCTAAGTTTTCACTTTATTGTCTTTACTTTAAAACGACTCACTTCCACTTTTTCTAATTTTTAGATAGATAGGTCGTAGGCATATATGAAAAGTAGATAAAGAAAATCGATGTAGTTGGGACTGCCAAAGAACAGGAATTTCTAATGAAGTAAACAACTCAAATCAAGTTTCAGTATTTAGATGAAATGTAATATTATAATATTCAGAGAATGGTAGTTCTTGTAGTACTTTTAATGGTCTGAAAAAGGTATATGAACGCTCTTACCTGAAAATAAATCATTTCGTTAAAAACGCAATTGACAGGAGAAAGATTTTGCATGAAACGTGCGACCATCAAAGTGTTAACTCATTTCTTTGAATTGTGTGAGTATTTTATGCGGAGATGGGTAAATGATTCTTAGCTCCACGCTGTGCTAGAAGAGAAGCTCATTATTATATATGATTAACATATATGACAAATCCGCAACAGGTTAGACAGCTTCCCGTGAAAGCATTACATGGATTCATGAGGAAGGTAATTTTAAGGGCTTCTATTAGATCTATAGGAATCGGCACGTGTGTTCTCTTTCCCGACAAAATTTTTTTTTACATTGCTTAACGAATTATTATCATTAAAATATACAAAGATAATTTTGCTTGTCGTATAGAAAATTCACATTTGAAAATTTCCTTACGCAACCCAAGGGAATTAGAGCAATGCTGTTTATTTTTTGACCTACAAATAACACAACAACAGATCCCAAAATTTGAAAAGCTAATTATAAAATCTCATTAATACCTAATGGTGATTAACACGAAATTTGATAAAAACGTCTTTAAAATGTCAGCAAACTCAGGTCATTACACATCTGCGTAATTTATTCACACGTGTACAGGAACTCACAGGAAAGAATATTTCCATCATCCCAAAATAACTCATTTATTCAAAGGACCGTACTTTTGATGGAAAGAAGTTGGCTCTTTTCGGTTTTAATTAAAACATAATGAGGACATGGCTTAGTCCCTTGAAAGTAATTACTCAAATGAAGACATAAAGGTTAAATCAGTTAGATTATTATAATGGAG
This sequence comes from Dasypogon diadema, assembly GCA_006980735.1. Classification (NCBI taxonomy): domain Eukaryota; kingdom Metazoa; phylum Arthropoda; class Insecta; order Diptera; family Asilidae; genus Dasypogon; species Dasypogon diadema. The sequence continues at coordinate 11,846 of QYTT01081271.1, forward strand.
CTCTTGTAGACCAAAAACAAACAAAATAATGTTGGCCACAGGTTATTGGCCATGCAAATAGTCGCCTTGTGCCTAATTTTTTTGCTGGTTTCGTCTAAATGACAAAGGTAATATTTCCAGGAAATTTAATTAACAAGTGAAAGAAAAGATTTTTGTCGTCATGTTAATTAATACCTTTTGTGTTTCTTACAGGATCTTGAAATATGTATTTGGAGACCTTCTACAAATGTATCAATTTTCTAGGTTTGTATTATCTTGACTATGAAATTTTATTAAAAATTAGAAATTCTCTAAAGGTGTTCTTGCCTTTTATGCATAATTCTTTGGGTATATTTTGCTAGGCAGAAGAAATAAACAATACACAATTTTGTTCGCAGTCTACCGTTACAGCTTCTATAAAATTTCATGGGGATAAATGCCCCTTTGACCCCTAAGATTCATGCTGGTTAATATCTTACCCCTGATCCTGAAATTTGTGTTCATTCCAATTTACATTCATAAAAAAAACGCCTCCCGATTTTCTCCAAATTGTAAATTCCAGAATTTCTGCATTTCAAATGAAACAAAACAACAAGTGCTCTTCAGATACGTTATGTCAATAAGCATACCACAAATTTCAAAATTTCTCAGATCATAAATGGAAAAGCTTCTGGGCGAATATCAGTTGGTTTCAGTTTCAGGAAAGGAGCGTAATTTTTATTCAGGAAAATTGTGAATTTTTGATGTTTTATTGCTAGAGGATCCGCCGAAACCTCTAATAATTTTCAGGCAAACAAGGAGTTCAGCAAAGCACATTACTCTGACGACTGTCCAAATGACGGGTGAAGATTAACTGGCTCTGAGATGGATGCAACTCGTCCATGCTTAGCTCCAGAAAATGCCATCCATTCTAGCAGATTTGTAAGTTTTAAGGGTTCTAGTGGCTCACCTAACTCGGTTTAAGGTGCTGTAGTCGACATGGTGGACAAAACAATTTGCCGTTTCGCCTCTGTTTGTCATTAAGAAGTCAGAGAAATGTGTCTCCAGGAGAAGCTTAATTGTTCCCTCGCATTTCTCAGTATAGTTCAATCCACTTACTGGTGTGAATCCAAACCATTCGAGTGGTCCTTAGATACGACTTTATAAAGCCTTGTGGGTCGCAGGTAGACCAGTTATGTCCTCACATAAGGCCCTCCAAGTTTTCCTTTTGGATCTTTTTAGTGCTTTGTTAAAATCGATAAAAACTATTCTGGATTCTTGATATTTTGGATTCCAATAACCTGAGAGTTTGACTCTGTTAAGGAGTTTTCTGACTCCCATTCATTTTCTACAAAGCTCCCTGTTTTATCAAGGCGCTATCTTTTTGGTAGTCCGCTGCCTCATCGAACAACTTGCGTCGAAGGAAGTTCATGATGGTACTTGATTAATTTCTCAGAAAATTTCACCAGAAATCTGCTCAGTAAACATTTTCAACAACGTGTGACTCTCCAACACTAGAAAAAAAACTTGCCAGGTTCCTGCTTCTTGTCGAATCCTCTTTGTTTTCTAGTATAAGACTAAGCCCTAAAAGAGCCTTCATAGCAATAATGAAAATGAAAGTGCAGAAATTCAAAGGAAATTGTGTTCACGTCTAAAGTCCAGAGAAGCTTTAATTGTTTCCAAAACCCTTTTACCTGAGATTAAAAGAAAACTTTTGTAGAATCACTTCTATATGACAACATTGAATAGAACAGTTCTACTATTCATCATCCTTACATTATGTGAAAAATGCAACTAGTTCGTACAAAACAAATATATCTTACTAAACTGAAAATGTCAATTAATTTGTAAAATATAGAATTCCGAAAATTTCACAGAAATATTTCACTGTAAAAGTTCACAGATATACAGATACCAGGGAATTGCTGGTATCGCCACTTGGCGGCGAATGAATCCCAATTAACTCGTTAAATAAAAGCATCTGTGGTCCAGTGAGGTTTATTCGTTTTCATCTCTAAAGCTTGCAGTCACATTGCATAAAAAATTTTATTTACGAAATTCTGTTTTTGTGTCATAAATTTTCTGCTGAAGAGTTTGACAAAATTATGGAGAATGGAGAGAAAAATGAATATTTTTGCCTTTCATAATTTTTCAACTTGCCTCGTTGGCAGGACTATAACGCTTTTGTAAATTTAAATAAAATTTTTAAAATGTGAATCACGAACAGTCAAGGATAGTTTTGTCATTATGAATACTCATGTTGGGTTTGGATCTGTTTTTATAAGAAAATTTACGTGACTCTATTTTGAATTTCAGTAATGTAAAATACTTTTGAATCTGTTTTTGTTTGGTAAAATAAATACAAAACAAAAAATCATTTCACTTCCTGTGTTTTGACGGAGTTCAGGAAACTACCCTATGGCATTTTACTTGTACATCTGAGGGATGAAAAGCGTATACAGGACAGAGTTGATATGAAAAGATTGTGTGAACTTCAAGCAAAATAAAAACAATAACTCAAGGTAGGAAGTGATAGTGCTCTAGGCTAAGTGCACATTTGCAGTAAATAACATCAAAGCTTTATATTTAGAATGTTTGAAATATATTTATAGCATAGCGTACGAGTGGAATCGAAACAAACGTTTTTTATTGTTGCAGAGAATACCGGGATTTTTAGTCTCTGAAAATTAAGGAATTTATAGCAACAATTGCAAAATTTAAAGATATGGTTAGAAGGGTAAAAAAAGGTTGTTACCAATGTTAAATGGTTAGAATTTAAGGTTTTATAACGGTACTGACTTTTAAAACTCCACTAGCCAACTGAATCCCATACAGGAAGAAACTAGTTTTATAACCATAAATAAAAGAGGCAACCAACCTACATTAAGCATTGTATGAAGCATTATTAAAAATAAAAACATTAGAAACAGGATTAGGGTTGATTACCCATACCCACGATAAATTGGAAAAGTGTACAAATAAGTTACGATCCATAGTATTTTTTTAGTGCTAGTTTTGAAATGTTTTTGAAAAGATTTTGCTAGCAGCTGAATTTTGGTAAAATTATGGAACGTTCCCGAAAAATTGTCAAATATGAAAAATCCTTTTAATACGTAAAATTGGTTGTTATTGAAGTTTATTTGGTTGTATTTGAATTTGAAAAAGTCGTAGATTTTTTAAAAAAGTTGATTTTGATTTACTTGCTCTGGTTTTTGGAAATAGTTGTCTTGATTTTGATCTGGTTGCTCCTGGATTTGATCTGATTTGTCCTGGTTCTGATTAGGTTGTTGATTGATATTGGTTGCATTTGAAGTGTAAATGCTATAATAGTCTGATGATGAAATCTTTTTGTTCATTCTTTACATTTATTCTCGTTTCTGTGTGAATTTGGTAGAGTTACAAAAAATTACCATATAATTAACTTCTAACTACATATAATATAAGAATTATCAGACATCATGCTATAATGTAATATTTTCAAATCCCTTCGAATAATCGTGCTAACATTTTGTGAAGAACTTTCAATTTAATCTCAATTATTAAAGTTCAGGTAACAGGCAACCCTTCTCAGTTGTTAAGCTCAGGTGCACACCAATTAAAGCCAGGTGTTTCCTTAGATAATGGCGAATGAGCAGAACACATAATTAAATTAAAGGATAAATTCTTATGCGAGTAGCAGGGAAAAGGTGCACACACAATAAGGAGGAGATTGTCACACATGTGCTGTTGTGCAAAATACGGGCTACATCTTTGTGACATCATCAAACACTTAAGGTGTCTTTGTTTAGATGATGGTACAAATATTTATAAATTGTTTAATAATTTTATTTCTTGACCAAAAGGAAGTTAATGGTTCAATTTCTTTATTTACTTGCGGTATTTTATGTTAGGTTTTATATGTTTATAGGACTACCATAATTTATAATTTTCATAATTCATAATTTTTGTTTTGCTGCAAAAAGTGTACGTAAATATACCGAAAACTTCCGAAACCATACAAACTATGGAAAAGTATCTCGAAATATTTCACTCTTTTATTTATTCTCAGTTTAACCATGTTTTTACAAATTGTAAAAAAAGTAATCATTATAGAATAAATAAAGAGAAGTAGGGAAAAAACGAAAAATTTGCTAAAAATTTAAAACATATCAATATCAATGAAAACAATGAATTAGGATTTAGTCAACATACTAAGCACATCTATGTTTTTTTTGCTAATATATTCGTTTCCAATAAAGAAAAAAAACACTTTATTACCTCCCCCTAAAACAATAAATTATAAACACTAATTTGCTAATGCAACTCTTCTCAAATTTATATCCGCTTAGGGTAATTATTTTCTAGCTATCAAGACGGAAGGAAATTTGCAATTTAGCGAGATAATTAGATTTCCTTTAGTTATTTGTAGATAAAATTTTATTATTTATTCAAAAGTACAGCCTGTTGTTTTATATTTTTTTATTATATTATATTATGTTATTATAATAAACATGTCGAAAAATTAAAAAACATTGTAAGTATTATGGAGTAGGGAAAAATTTTATAAGTTTGAAGCAATCTCGTTGTAGGTTAATCCGAAAAATCATGTAAAAACCCCATCTAAGC
>QYTT01081274.1:0-17191 GCA_006980735.1 Dasypogon diadema
CTTGAGTATTATTTATAGATAAGAAATTGTGTGTTCGTCGCATTATTTGTGAATATTACTTATGATATCTGTGAACATGTAACTGCCTGGCAGAGATGTGCAAAAATTGAATTGAATTTAATTGAATTATTAAAACAATTCATTTAAATTTAAAGCAAAGTATTTGCAATTGTTAATTCAATTATTATTAGTCAATTAATTCTTAATTTTTAATAAAAATACAATACAGAAAAGGGATTAATATGTAGAAAGTGTGCTCAGGACCTGCAAGGACGGCTGCCTCTTTTTAAGGCAGCTCTGCCGCCTGATAATGATTTTCAGTAATACTCATAAATCATGCACACTGAAAATAATTTATTAGCAAAATCAAAGTCTTGATACCAAAAATTGACATTTCCAATGAATTCGTGTAAAATTTGAAGAATCAGAGAATGTATTCTCTGGAAGAACTAATTTCTTACAGCATGCACATTTCTGAAAACTAACACAATAGTGATTTTGTATTAAATTGTCTGGCATTGTGATAAGTTATAACGGCAGTTTTGTCCCTGCATATTTTAATACCATGTTGTATGTGGGGGTGAGATAGTTTTGTTCGTGGCTCAGTCAAGATCTACTGTCAATTTTCAGCAAATATTTTAATTGAATTCCTCGAAAGGAATTCGAAAATCTCAGCTAACATTAGAGTAATCAACTAAAAGATTTCTTGAATTAACACAATATTTTTGCATTTCTATTGTGCACACATTATGATTAAGATTTATGAAAAATCAGAATATCATGAGTATTATTCACAAGAAAAAAATATTCATTTGCTTGTTGCCTGAGTTATGAGTAATACTCATAATGCCTGTGAATATGTAAAATTTTTTGAGTATTACTCAAAATCTATGCGTTTTAATCATATTCCGTAAAGAACAGTATATACGCAGGGCAGTAGAGCGTGGCGTGGTGTGTTGATCATTTCATCTCAGTGAGTGATGGTGAACAGTGGAGTTCAAGTTTTACGAAAAATTTGATAAGAAGAAAGCTAGTGTTAAAAAAGGAAAATTTGCCTAAAGATTTCCGGGAAATTTGCCAAACATTATAAGGTGCGTATTTAAACATTTGTTATTTGATTTTTAGTGCAATTTTTGTTTATGGTCTAATGAGCGTTTTCATTACACATCCTGTTACATGTTATTGTTTCTGTTCTGTATTATCATTTTTGTTCTAGATTTGTGTAATTATGGAAGAAGAAGAAGAAGAAATCATCGGTGCCGCAACCGGAAACTGTATTTGTGTAGACATTTTGGAAGTGGAAAATAAGAAACCCTCTGAAATCCTTTTTCAAACAAAAATAAATGTCAGGAGTACAGTGTTTTAATGTCAACTCATATTTATTTCGATTTGCTCGTACCTTTTCTATGCGAAGAACATCAAATAAATTTGAGCTGACATAAAAGCATGTATAAGATTTTTAATTATGTTTGTATGTATATGTATAATTTGGAAAAAATAAACGTATTTTATATTTTAAAATTATTTTTTAATTTTATTCATCTGAAAATTATAGACCATGATTAACAAATCATAATTTTGATGAATTTTAATCAGGTATGGTGAACATTTCATGCAATTTACGGAGAAATATTATTCGTAATATTCACAAAAATCAGCATTCTTGCACAACTACTGTGATTTTTGTTCTCAATGTTTATGAGCAATAAGAAGAAAAAGCATTGGCACAAATCATAACATCTTCATAATAACTCATAGATCATGATGAAGTTATGTCATAAGTTATATACTATTAATCACAATTCATGATTAAAATCATGAAGAATAAAATTGAATATTGTGATTATTATTCATATAGACTGATTAAGACCTTAATCAGGTATTAAGAGCAATGAGAATACATTTATGAATAACTAGTCTTAGCACACTTTTATACGTAATTTCCGCATAATTTGTGCATCTTACGCATAATATCTGCAGCGATTTCTCTCCGTGCAGAAAGCGACATTTGGTGAGACTGGCGTCATGAAGAAGATGAGAATTCTTTAGGTGAATTTCACTATGATCAACAGCTTTTGATTCAATTTCAATCAGTCATGTCATATCTATGTAGATCATCCGAAGAAAGTTCCATGTAGATAGATATGATTTGTTGATTGTTACAACGTTGCGTCGGAGACTTCAGTCAAAACAATGAAGGTTTGAACTCATTCTTTGGACATTTGCATTATTATCCGAAAATGTTGAAATAGCGACATATTTGGCCGCTGGCATATTTGAAGATGGTTTCAACACAAGCTTCTGTTCAAGAGCACTGTTACTACTTGATTGATGGAGGAGGGCTCTTAATCATAATTTGTGGAAGGGTGAAGTAGTTGTCATGGCTAAAAATCTTCTAGAGATGATTTAAGTCATTCTCGTGGTCGTGCTCGATATTGCAGCTTATGTTACATTTTCCTACAGTTTTGGCCACTATCGAGTCTTCAGGAAAACACCGAATGCGGAAGATCTTTTTTACGATAGTTGAATGATATTAAAAGGGTTGCAACCTCTGGAGGAATGGTGTGGTAGAGCCGAATAAAACCTGCTGAGAGTTGGCTAACCTAGTGATAATGTTGACTATCGAAGTGTAGCGCTAATATGGTGGTGATGGTGGGATTAGCACATTACCTTCGCCATAAGGATCTGTAGCGTTAGGTGTTAGGGTCTTGCATGTGTCTATTTTCGAATGAATCGGTAAGGGGAATAGCAATCTTGCTTTTTACCGATTTTACCAACAACTTAAAATCTTTAGGACGTACACCTACCTTTCATTATTTTAAAATAGGATCGAATGCTGTCTTCTTATAAGCCTTATAGCCCTTATGCACCCTTCCCTGAATCAGAGTTATCACAAGATAACATTGGTAAAAACAAATCGAATAAACCCAATGAATGCAACCAATTTTACTAGACTTCTGCTGTTCGAGTCAAAGTACACGAAAATATTAGAATAAATAAAAAATGTACAAAAAATAACTGCAGAAAATAAATACCTAACTAAGTGGGAGGGATATTAATTAATTATCTTTATATTAAAAATTGCACGAAAATCTTAGCTTCACGTTAACACGCTTAAACTAAATGTTGAACAATAATACAAAAAAATATAAATAAATAATTTTTTATACACAAACAGACGAACAAACAAATTAAAACAAACCAATTATTTGTGACATGACACGAATAATATAGAAAAAAAAAGATTTTCAGCTACGTTTGATTTTTTGTTCTATCCAACTTTTCTTTATGTTTTCGTGCTGTTCAGTCAGTTTTTTTATTTCGCGTATGTTCACAATATAATTGTTAATATTGTAGTAGTTCTTTTCTTCCTTTTTGCCTACAGAACACCCAGATATATTTATATAGTTGTTTTCTTAAATTTTGTATCTTCGTTAAAATACAATGTTATCATTTTCTTTTTCATTTTTCTTTGCCTAGAATCTCAGTGGTGATGTCTCCTATTCACCGGAACTTGTTTTCATATTTTCATCTACAAATTATTTTCCTTACAATTTAAATTCATCTTAATCCATAAGCCTTTTTCTTTCAGCTAAATTTAATATATTTAAATATATATATGTAACTAAAATTAAAATTAGCTGTTATATTTAATATATAGGAACCTTGATTTTTCATTTTTCTTTCATATATATATAATATATATATCTTAGTATTTTATATATTAAGATTACTTATATATTCCTCTATCCATGCTAAACATAAGAACATTTAAAAAATTTCTCTTATTATCTCTTACAATAACGCAGTTTTCCAAAGGTTATCTAATTTGCAGTTCTATTTTTGGGGGTTAGATAATATCTGATCTTCATTTTTATATTTTCCACTAGATAGTGTCAGTTGTTACATTATTCATCCAGAAGTCTCGTATTTTGTCCAATTTAATTTTTATTTTTTTTATAAAAATGGAACATGGAAAGCTCACCGGAAAATTTGATGTCACGCTTTGGAGCATATGAGTGTAGAGATGGATAGGTCCTTTTTTCTCTTAGTGAGTATTTATTCAATTTTTTTTTCTTTTAGTTTTACAATTATTTACAATTTGTCGCCACTGTTTATGTAATTGAAAATGCCTCGTTTGATGAATGTAGAATACCCCAAAGTGTGGCAGTTATAGCTTTTCATTGAAACTGTTATGCGACTATTTGAAATTGTTTCAGTTTTTACTATAATTTCTTGGTTTTTGTGGCCTTTATGAAGTATTAACATTATGCTCTTGCTTACGTTTATTAAATACTTTTATATATATATATAATTTATTAATTTTCACCTACGTATAGTCAGTCGAGAAATTATTTCAGTTTTTTTTTATATAAACAGATTTTACCAAAGTATTCTTCTTTTAGTTCTAGACTAGTAAAATTTTATCGTTTTTGAATTAAGAGTTAAAATTAAGAAAATAATCTTACTTCTTTACTTTTTCGATGAGCTTCTAAATACCACAAATTAATATCTGCTGATTGTACAGCCGGTAAAGTGTGATAAAATTATAACGCAAAATTATAACCCTTTCATTAACTATGGTAAAGTAGTTATAACCCTTATTTGTTTGCCAATCAAAGTTATTTTGTCACAAGTCCAGTGCTGATTATACCAGGCTGAGTTAAGGTTGAAATATTATAGACTAGGCCTATAGAACCAACCTAGGTAACTAGAAAACCTAATCGGCTAGGTGAGTTTCGGAAGACATATTTCTTTACGATCACATTCATTTTGAGTGCGATGCAGTTAGAAAAGATCAGCTTATTTATATGAATCCCCAAAATATACGTACTTATGGAGAATTCTTTAGAGACGTTCTACATTCCATTCTTGTTGTACCTGCTCCAATTTATTTTTGTTTCTTTTTCCCTTACGTTCAGGGAAAACTAAAACTGGAAACAAAAGTCGTTCAGATACCAGAGAATAGGTTTACAGCAAAAATTGTTCAAAATCGAATGAAAATTTAATTGCTTACATATGTAACTGGCATAGCCAAGAGCTTGTTTGCAGCTCCCAATTTACAGTGTAAGGGTCTATAAAAATTGATTGCAAGATCGGAAGGGCACGAATTAGAGGAGAATTAGTGTGTTATATATTTTGCTTATCAGCAATAATATGCCTGAAGGTCGTTAGACCTTCTGATCAAATATCGCAAAGACATGCGTCAGGGATTCATTCATTTTATCGCCGTAGTTCTAAATTTAGCGCATTCTATCCAAACGCGGGGATTGCATTTAACAAACTCAAAGGCACTACGTCCTCTGTTGTCTTTTGTACTTCCGGAGTTGGAATAAAGGTGTCAAATTTTTAATATAACCGATCGTGATTTCCAGGCTCATAAAAACCAGAGCTAAGATTCTATCTCAAAGGTTTCGCAATCGCACGTGTACCGATATCTCATCAGTCATCGTCCATCAAGCAAAGTCCGTAAGAGATATTCGTGTAAGTCCAAAGATGACACTCATTACGATCTTACTATGTGTAAGAAGATTACGACTGGAGATTTCTAGTTTGCGGCTTATAACGGCCTCAGACCAGAGATTTCATCCGATTCTTTCATCTATTTTTTCTAGTTAGGAGGAAATCCCGATCCCTTAATCTTATTTTGCTAAAAAAAAATTGATTTAGAATTAATCAGACATGAATAGATACGCACAGATACATTAAAGAAAGTAGCTTATTTGGAGCTTTCTTTGTGCTTTAATGATATCGGATAGTCTTCAGATTTTAAACTGTTGTAACTCCACTGTTTGGTCTATCCCTATCTATATCCTCCCCCTTCCGGAATATGCCAATAGCTTATTTACGACTATTGATGTGAAAAGTGCTGCGACAAAATATCATAAATCAATATTTTAAAAATAGTTGGAGAAAAAATCGAACCTTGCGATATTTCAGTTAACGTAGTGAGAAACAAAGGATTATCACGTAGTCTTAGAGCAAAAAGAATCACTAAATTAGTAGATGTTATGTTTTTCAAAACTGTCGTAAGGTGGAATTAGTGAAAAGGGTTCGGGGTAGACTTATTGGCTTTATAGGGTTTGAGAAGCTAAAAAATAAAGGGTTTTTCTGCTATTTTCACACTTCACCGAAAAAACTACTGCACAGCTCCATGTCGTAGGAATTTCCATGTAATAAGCTGATTTACATTGCAAGCAGCAACATATAATAACAAGAACATTAGGAGATTGTTGTTGCTATTGCTGCCAGCAATGTTATATAGCCTTTAGTGAATGTGGCACTTCTTTTGAGTAACATTTAAAATTAAATTAGAAAAAATATGCGAATTTTGATTTTTTCTTTGTTTTTGGAAATAATTGTAAAATATTTTCGATAAAATAATAAAGATTTTTTAAATACCTAAAAATGTAAAATTCCTTTAAAAATATTACCATCTCTGGTTCGTACTAAGATTTTTTTTGTTTTTCCTTTGCACAGCAGCAGCTTTATATAAATGTCTTAATTACCATAATATTTCCTAATATTCTAGTAATTTACATGTTTTTTTTTCTTTAGTATATAATAGGAATCAATGACAAAAGCGAGTATTCAGTTTACAGTGTGTGTACTTTTTTTTAGTAGCTGATGTTGTTTTCATCGTTTTTCTTTAATGGCTTCTAAAATATGAATTCACCTAAGTAAAAAGCAAAATAAATCTGAAGAGGAAATGTTTTTAATATTTTTCGCTTACTCTTTTGTTTTGAGTTTTTCTTCTTCTTATTTTTCTTTTTAGGTGAAAGAAGAAAAATAAAATGAAACGTATATTAACGTAGTAAAAAATATAGATTTCCGCTTTTTTGTCTCTTAAATGATTGGCACTCATGATTTTCACTTATTTATTTATTTTATTTTTATTTAAATTTGGAAACGATTTTTTTCTCTCTCTTAAACTTTTCACATTTTAAAGCAAACCGAAAAAAATTAGAGCGAAATACAAGAAACAAATGATTTCTTCACATAACTGGTCCGTAATATATTTTATTTTAAAAATGTTGCTTTTTTAGGAACTTTCTTTTAAAAATGATCGTGCGGTTGTTTTTTTTTATTAATTTTATTTACATTTTCAATACTTTATACAAAAACGTGTTTCATTTTACTTTCCTTGATCCATGTAAGCATACATGCAAGTGCTTGTCGGTTCTGTTCCTTCATTTCCGGTTGACTCTGTTACTTATTAATTTTTTAAATACTCTTTAATATTATTCATACTTTAGCTTTTTTGAAAAAAATAGGAACTTTCCATTTTATTTATAAATCTCTAGGTTATGATATTTTACTTCTTTTAACAATATAAATTAAGGAGATTCTTCACACACTTATTTCCGTTGAGTATATCACTTTTCGTTTGATAAAATAATTTTCCAAAAATTCTGTTTTCAACAAATTTACCAGCATTTCTTGTGTATTATATATATATATATAATATTCATATACACACATATTCTGAGTGAATAAATAAATAAAAATTACGACCTACAAGTTATTTTTTTCTCACATTTTCTAAAAAAGAAAAAAATTTCGGAACATTTTAGGAATTTTTAGTTACATTTTGGTCATTGTCATTGTTTTAAGTGATTTTCTTGTTACTTATAGTCAATATCTGGTTTATAGCATTTTCCATTTCATTCTCAATTTTTTCTGGTGATTTTTCCACGGAATTATCGAAACGTTCACTTCCTGCACTACAATCATTCGAACAAAATTTTTTTAATGTATTTTCTTGTGTATCTTTGTTGTTTGTAGTTGGTTTTATACTGCTACCATCATCTTCATTATTATTGTTATTATTTTCTGATTCAAATATCTCATCACCATCACCAGTCCGATTTCCATTTGTATGTTTCATATCTTCAATTTTCGACATGCTTTTAATGTGTAACGATTTTGCCAGGGATTTAAGTTTTTCTGAAAATATTAATTTTAAAATACTTTTGAAATTTAGATTAAGAAAATGTTGTTAACTGCAAAAATGGATTTAATAGAAATGAAAACAAGAACTAAAGTAATTTAGCGTGCGGACAATAATAGGATTGAATACAGCTCATGCAAAAGAAGAAGCAAAATAAATAAATGAGTAATATTTTTTCTAGGAATCTGTAAGGTCAGGGTCAGATGATGATATAGTTTATACGAGTGGTGGCGGTGGTCCTGTTCTATCTGGTTAAACCATGTAGAAATGTGTTTGTGCCTCAGAACTTTCCAATAGTCTTCAGTCTCTCATTATGTACCATGCACGCACTTTGGTGCAGAATTATGTGAACAAATTCTTAAGTCAAATTCTTGAGTCTTTCGAGATTTCCTGTCCAACAATGTGGACAGTGCTGAATGGTGAATTCCAAATCCCTCATCATGCCTTCAAAATGTTCTTCAACTGGGCTATGGAAACTGGTTGGGAAATTTAATGCCCCACAGAAATATGTGGACTTCTGTGGGGCATTAGATGGAGCTTAAAAATCGACCAGATTGCTCGCGACTCTAAAAAGAGACCCAACAATAAAGTTCGACTTATTCCGTAGATTCGATTGATCGTCTACCGGAACGAATGAGGAGATCTACGAACTTCTGCAACGGCGAACCATCTGAAGACCCCTATCTGTTAGGAATACTCTGACCTTACCTCGTTCACGACTCACTGGTACACAGTGGCAAAAACTTCGAGTGAAGAAGAGACGTCGTGGGATGTGAGCGATACTTAAGTTCACGTTATCAGAGGGAAAAATATTGGTCGTAACATATCTAGAAAGGATAACCAGACAAGGTATCCTCTGGTATATGTTCGTTCTTTGAAATAGGTGAGGTTGACCTCCATTTCAGAGCCTGAAAAGTTTGGCCATATCCATCCGCTGAGCTTCAGATCCACCAGCTTGACATCTTTTCTTTTGAAGTATTTAGAAAGGGTGATAGGCACTTTTATATATGTGTAAAAAGACGTATTCTTAAAAAAGATGTCCGATTCAATTTTTCGAAGAAAGAACCACGAAAACCGTTTTAACAACATAATACCTGTGGACTAAGGTTCCCAGTTTGAGTCAGTCAATTGAAAACGATTGAATACATTAGGACAGCTTTCTATCATCTCATGTGAAATCCTTCACTTTATTTACTTTTTAAGATATTGTTAAGATTTCAAATTGTTCCAGGCACATCGCTAAGGATTTTCGACGAGTTTGTTGCCGATAAAAAGGATCTGATCCACAAAATGTAGAACACATATTAGGAAAATGCCAGCAATCGTTAGAGCACATGACATTAACTGACTTTTTTTAACGATGGAAGATTGCTACATTTATCCTCTTGGGTTGAGATAGTGTAAGATAGTTTTGGAGCCTTCTTAGAGTGGCCGTCAGTGATATGTACCTACTTTGGAATTTCTCAACAGTTTTTTTTTTTATTTAATCTCACCCAAGGTCATATGCAACGAACTTTTATATAACAAAGCTCTCTTTATTTGGTACAGCTTTTTGCTGTACACGATTATTATCAGGATCTTCTAACCTATAGAACAACTTTTTTGTTCTCAATCGTGTGATTTGTCCTCCTTTGAGCGAGAACATCCGCATAGACCTTGGAGTTTATTCTCATCTTCTTAAGCCTATAAAACACTTAGCATTAAATAAGTAGTGTTAATGGAATGGAGTATTCTATCTCGTGGCTATTTTTTGGCTGCAGTGATTTCTGCGACGGTATCACCATATTTAGCAATGATACTTCTGGATTCCAGCCCTACTGCACTCCTACTAATAATGTTGGATTCGATCCCTTTGACCAACTTGTCATAAAATAGTGAGACATTTTGTTGTAATTGACGTACCCCACTTCTGCTTTGATGTGTGGTCCTTGGTATAGACCTATTCATTTTTTACAGTAGCTCATACATATTTAATTTATGTTTATGTTTTAAACATATCGAACGAAGTCTGAGAAGAAAAGACTGCTAGTTTATTGCGGAGCTAGTAGATTTAAAATCATGAAGATAAATAATCCGTTTAGAATGTCACTCTAATTTTTTAGCTTTACAATACAAGAAACAAAATAGTGCCGGCTTGAAATAACCTGCTTTTTCCTTCACCTTAATATTTCCGATACTCTCTCTAAGTGAATTAATAGTAAAAATTAATAGAAATAAGGCTAAGGTCAAAAGGTATAATATACTTAATATCATCAGCCGGAAAATTATATCTGATATAATTTTGGGCCTTGATAATCTTTAGCTATTTTCCTAATAATTTGACAGTGAAAAAAACTATGATAGCATTTTACATAAAATTTAACACATGCGAGTAATATTAATGTAATGCTGTCAATAAAGGAAAATAAAAATATAATTAAAAAATATTCTCGTCTAAAGAAAGGGACAAAATAAAAAAAAACAGAAATTCGGTAATACAAACATAGAAAATAAACACAGAAAAATAACAACATATTTACATCTTTCCTGTTTTTTTTTAATTTAAAAATAACTAACCTTTTCTTTGAATGGATTTTTTATAGTTCAGAAGCAGTTTATATAAAAATTTTTATAAAGTCATTATTTTCCTCCGATCACTGAAAAAAATAATTTTTAACTTTTATATAATTTTTTTTTGCACATTTTTGAATCGTTTTTCATTTTTTGTCTTTTTTCTCAAATATTATTAGACACATATTACAACAAATGTAATAGAAATGATAATTGGTTGGGAATCAAAAGGGAAACAATCAGAACAATTGCGGAAAACAAAAAATTAACTTACTTTTGGCGACTATGGGGGAAAATTAATGAAACCTTCTACCAATGAACAAGTTTTTTCTTGTTTCTCTTGTACAAAGCACATAAATGATTTAGCTTAGCAAAAAAGATTACAAGTTTGTTTAACAAACAAGAAAAAACAACAATTACTAAATATCGAACTAAAACAAAAAATAAATATAATAATCATTAGCTTGAGGGGTCACAGTTAAGGAAATATATATCTGGCAACATCGATCGATCATATTAATCTCTGTGAGTATGCAACTCGATTGGCTAAGAATAGATTTTGAGAATACGGGTTACATCTGGCAATAGTGTTGAGTTTTTGCTTTTGGTTAGTATCTGGGCTGATGCAAATAAAGCGCCCGAAATATTTATTTCGATTCGATCCTATCAAAGATCGGATTTATGGTGGAATTAATGTAAAAACTCTAATTGGAATTTTGAACTTATTCAGTTCAGAATTTCGTCATAAATTCGGTCGTCGATGCGTTCGGATCGAACTACATAATCTGACCTCAGTTTTAGCAATGCTGTGTGTACGTAATTGGCAATTATATTAAATTCAGAGTCAGAGAAGCCGATTTTCAGTTAGAAGATATCTTGCCCGCGTCAAGTTTTTGTGAACATAGGCATTCGTTGTAGAGTTACACGTCTACAAGTCAATCCGGAGCCAGATTATATGATTCGGTTCGATCGTAACGACATCCAATCGTATAGTTTAATCAATGAGCTTATTAAGCTCAGAATTCTGCCATAAGTTTGATTGTCAGTACGATCGAATGGAATTACATAATCTAGATTCTCGTCAAAAACTTAACTCACCAAAATTATTCTAGTTGATGGTGTAGCCTTCAGACTCAGGGGTTTTTCAGTAATTTGCTCTATATAAAGATTTCTTTAAAGTACTGCAGGTGGCGTACTTTCTTGCCTAAAGTTAAGCTCGTTTACCGGTATTTTGGACAAAATTCTCTAGTAGTTTTTTGCCCAGAAGGTCCATGTCCACTTTTCTATGCGGCTTGAGGTTTTGCAATGGCTATGGCCTCCATTAACTGCTTGTGTCATTAACACCTGTCTAGCTTTACTTTCACTTTTCTGGCTACGTTTTCTACTTTAGCTATACCCACTGGAAATGACGTACGGCAGGGTTCCCTCATTCATAATGTGCCACAATGCATTGCCCGCACTAAACTGTTTGAAAGCGGTTTAATGTTGTTTGATACCAATTAAATAATGTTTAAAGTTGTTAAAAAATGGTTTCGAAGCTGTTTGATACCTGTTAAGAGCTGCTTGGGATATAGATAAGAAGTTTGTAAAACAATTAATAAAGACTATAAATCCTACGGGGAAGGGCAAAGCTTTGAAGGGAGGTAGGGCAAAGATTGAGAGTTAATTTAGAGAAAATTTTAAGTTAATAACCAAGCCTGTAAAAGAGTTCATTACCAAATTCAAGCATGAATCGGCACAGATTTAAAAATGGCGTCAAAGCCAAGAACACCAAATACATTTCGAAAGTACTATTAACAAGAAGCATTCAAAAAAGGAAAAACTGGGTGTTAAAATCAAGGGAAACCGCTACACTAAGCATTTTGTGAGAAAAATAACATTTCCTGAAGACAAGGAAGGAGTGGGTATAACCTAAAGATGCCACTGATTGCGTCTCTTATCAGTCTTTGTGACTCGCCTCTGTCTATCCATTGTGTCACAGTAAGCTAGAAATAACCGGCACAACAACGAGATTGTACCCATTAATATGAAGCTCCGGGAAGCAGATATTTTGTTATAGGCACATAATACCAAGATAATATATTTCGTGCAGGGAATTAATAATGCGAGATATGGTCTATGTTTAAATAGATATGATATGATTAGACTGGTTACAACCTCCATCACCATATAACCCACGTAAAACAGAATATACTGCTTTAGTAGAGTTCAGTTAGAATTAAGGGCTTCCAGATCAGCTCCTTCACTTTTATACAGCTGTGGATGCAATGGGCTGGCTTCGATAGAATAAATATGTGTTATTTTGGGACAAATCGTTAAGTTGTGTTAGAGGTAATTGAGAATTGCCTGACTGTTAGTGCTGTGTTGCGATTTTCAACCTATGAAGATACAGGTTCTGAAAATATCTGCCGCTTCTAGGACAGGTTTGAAATCCGCCTAGAAGGCTGTGGTGTAATTTTCAAGGTGTACTGGCAATTCGAGGCGTTTCTCGAAGGCTACTAGGTCCAACGCTCTCCTCAGTTTATAATCCATCTCGTTTACCCATATAGGACAGAGATTCCTAATCTTCCTTCGAGGGAATTTCAAGTTCAAACTTAGAGGCGAGTAGATAAGCAGGAATTACCGCTTGCAATATCTCAATACAAATTCGCATGTGCCCAACGGCCACTAAAGTGCATTCTTAGAGCGTAGATTTCTATGGGCAAGCTATTAAAAATAGCCTTTAGCATTTGTGTTTTTATGCAAGTCGATTGCTGCCCTCTTGACGGCCGCTTTTTACATGGGACAGAAGGGAGTATAGCCAAAGCCCTCCCATCCCAATGTGTAAGAAGGCGCAGGAAATGTTCTCTTTTTCCATTATTGCTCTCTCTAAATTGACCATCAAATAGTGTAAACTTGGTATTAGACTTTCTTGCTTAACAGGAATCTTGTTGTGGCTGTAGAGGTGCTTCATCAAGTACTCCTTCTCTGTCTTCTCCATAGTTTTTATTATGAAGGAGGATAGACTTGTTGGGTGATATGATTTCAGTTGGCCGGTGGATCGCCCTTCACCCTTTGATATTAATATCACCCTCACATCTCTCTACATTTTGGATAATCTTCCTTTATAGATAGTCTACTTTTATTCACAAAAGGCAGCATGTGCAATCCATGCAACAAGTAGGCTAGAAGATAGGTTGGCGCCATCTGTGTGTCATGCCTTCTTATTCTTATTGCCATATTATGGAGGCACTGAACATCATGAAAATTGTCCCAATCGGTGTTTTGTTCCTCAACATAGTCTGAGTTTTCATAACCACACCGAATTCAAAATCTATGGTGGTTAGATGAATTTCCTAGATTCAAATATTCTGACCATTATAACGTGATATCAATAACTTCCCCACGGTTTCTGCTTACAAAAGTAGGCTCTACACGCTCGATTGTTACAAATACGTTAATGGCTTACTCCTTGAATTGCA
This sequence comes from Dasypogon diadema, assembly GCA_006980735.1. NCBI lineage: Eukaryota > Metazoa > Arthropoda > Insecta > Diptera > Asilidae > Dasypogon > Dasypogon diadema. The sequence goes on from QYTT01081274.1 coordinate 13,963, forward strand.
GACAATGCTTCAATCCAATTACTCTCCAACTCAGGAGATGGAGATAATTGATCAGAGTCATAGAGAAAATAAAGGCTGCGTTTTTATTCTTCCTTCCTACGATCTTTCCCATAGAACCACCAGTGTTATTGGAGATTTAATTTGATGATGAAATCACATATAAGTATGCCTTTCTCAGTTGAAAAAAAACTGCCTGAAATTGTTTATCTCCAACAACAGATAATTTCAAAATCTGTGGTTTAACCGGATCCATCGGAAGATAAGAAGGAATTATTGATTACCAGAAGTCTTATAGGTAAATAGCTAGTGTAAATCTAGAGTTGTAGGTAATTATATATCAGGTAATATCTGAAGGATTGGTTAAGGAAGGTAGGAAAGATTTGACTTTTGAATATAGAAATATGGCCAAAACGTGAAAAATGTATAACGTTACACAGAACAACCACGAAAGAAGAACATAAAACTGAAGAGCTTTAAAATTAAATTAAATTGGAAACAGATAAATAGTTTCATGCTATTTGTTAACACACGCAAGTAGTAGTGCTATTCTTATTATTCGCAAATATTCAATCTTTTCGGAATCTATGTAACAATCTACATTTCTCTATATGTTAAAAGCAACTCTGATTATTAAATCTAGTTTTACAAACCATTATGATGAAATCTACTCATTCGTGTGTATCTTTATCTGTTTCCAATTACCCAATGTACTTAAGATAAAACAAACACGGAAGCACAGAAAGGAAATGGACAAGGATTGGTAAAATAAATAAAAACAACATAAACAACACAAAAAGAGTTTTGTTCGTTTGTGACATCATAAATAGAATGTTTGTATTTAAAGCAAATATAATAATAATAATAAAAATAATTAATAAAATAAAATAATTCTTTCTTCTTCTCATCTATAAAACAAGAAATAATAAAAGTCGCAAAACTTAAATATTTGAATTTTTTCTTAATATAATTTTTGTTTTTTATATTTTATGTTTTTTTTTTAATTTTTTTACTTGTATTTAAATTAAATCCTTTTTTATTATTCGTGCAAATTTTGTTTTTGCCTTTCTGTTACTAAAGGCCAGAGGAAAAACAAGAAAAGACAGACTACATCTCATTGAAACTAACTAAAAAGTAATCTTAAAATAGATTTTACAAAATAATAGCTAAAACTAAAAGGAAGCAGCTTGAAACAAATTTTTTTTTGTTTATTCTTCTTACTTTTATTTACAACTTAATTGAACTCTTGTTTTTATTTATATTTTCATAAACTGATTATTTATTTAAATTACTGTCATTAATATTATCCTTATAAGTTAGGAAATATTTACTGTCTTTTTACGTAACTATTTTTATTACTTCTTTTTTAACATTTACTTTAAAATTAATCACTTGAATAAGGAAAGCAGAAAGAAATAAAGAAATCATGAACTTAAAGAATAAGAAAAGAAAACTTTTCCGACGACTGTATTTTTCTCTTTTTCTACTTACTTCTGATTCCTTCTATTTTTATATATATATATATGTATATTTATATATAATTTATACATAAACATAAGTTAAATGCGAGGCTCTTTAAAATTTATCTTAAATTTATATTCTAAAAATTTTCGAGAATATTTTTTATGTTATTTTCAAGTTGTTTTTCTTCTATTCTAATTTAGTTATAACGTATTTTCTTATCACTATATATACTGTTATATGTATAGCACAGATTCTCTTGTTCTAGAGAAGGGTAAGGGTGGTTTTTAATGATTTTTGATACTAAATCTGTAATTTGGGTGTTCTTGTAAACACAATAGGAGCTACAGGCATAACTGGTTAATTATACACTACCATTATTACCTTGGGGTGAATGATTTATGCACAAATAGGGAAATGCAATACTTCGGGGTTTCACTTATGTTTAGGAGTTCTGAAATCGAGCTATTTATTTTATAAATGTACAGCATTTGTAAAAATCCTCAGTTACAATAGTCTTACAACTTAAGCCATTTTCTGGCCAATTTCCAGCTGCCTACATATGCATAAAATAAATATATTGTCAGAGGACACCGGGGCGGTGTCACACAATGAGGATTAAATGAATACTAGTTTGAAAACAACTGTACTATTCCTGTTCTTCGGTGAAATCATGAGCTATGAAGAGCCATAAACAGGACCAGAAGAGTACTTTAACACAGTCAAGAAATATTGACAATCTGATGATTATAAAAGTGTTGTAACCCTTTACAATAAAGAACTTTGTTAACATATTAAAAAGTTCTATGAAAAGATAATCTTATTAAATTAAAATGGACTTTTTTAAAGGAGAAGAAGTTGAATCTTCATCAACAATGAGAGGGAGACTAGAAATATTGCTACAACTACACTTTTCCCAACTTTCAATCTATGGAGGATTATATAGAGGGTGTATTATGCATTTTCTGGTGCGTAATCAGGTGTCCGAGTCTGTTTGGAGAAGGCGTGAAACGCGTGACTTTGCGGCTTGATATTTGAGTATCACATAGTTTTATAGTCTACGAACTCAGTCCAATCCCATTTCGCAGTCTTCTTCTAATCACATAGAATTTTTTAAAACAGTGGTTCTCAAATTTTTCTGACCGCGGGCTACTTGGAGGTCTTGTAAGGTCTCTCGTACAATCAATACAAACATGTTTCTTGTTTATATAGTTTAACATTTTCGTAGAAAAATTAAAAAAAAAAATGTAATACTTGTCCGTGAACTGAATGTGGGCCCGTGGACTAAGAGATAAATGTGAACCATTCCTGGATTGACTCGTAACCTATGATCTCGACAACGTTACCCAAATATTTTAACCTACTTGGACAGAACTCACATTTTTCATAATTTATAATATAACTAACACGGGTTCGTGTATTAGAATTAAAACTTCCTCTAAAGCCCTTTAATGCTCCTCAAAAAGTTTGGGTTACGATTACAACGTTGTCTAGGTATATAAGAACTTGGCTCTATAGAGATCCAGAGAACAACGTGGTCTATTAATTCTTGCCATTTTGTGGGCCAATTGTTCAAACCAAATTTTTGTCAAATTTGAAGCATTCGAATTTTTTGACGGACCAGAGTTAGTTGCCAAGTTTGTTTGTCTGGCACATACATATATATTTAAAGTATTGTCTATGATGCACTCAGCACAGCTTACGCGAAAGAAAGTTTTGACGAACAGCAGATTAGTGTTATTATTTAAACGGGTCAATGTTACAAGTTGAT
>QYTT01081276.1:0-11401 GCA_006980735.1 Dasypogon diadema
TATTCCTTATGGCGTGGTTAAAGACTTTTCTCATTTCTTTCTTTGGGTTTTCCAGTTGCCGATTTCAGCAGGGAGTAAGGTCCACCGAAGAAGGTTTTCTATGAGAAGGACTCCGTTCTTATAATGCTAGTGCAGAAAACAATTGGGCTCTTTTTTGGATCATTAGATTGGAGAAGGCATGTTCGTGATCGGTGCTTGTAAATTGTAATAATATGGTTGAAATTTGTAAAATCCCTAGTAAGCTGACATGATAGGGAATGTATAGATAGTAGGCCACTATATAATGTGCTACCAATTTTTAATTTATATAATACCTGGCCTGCACATTTGAACAAGGGAAAGCCGTATTTCATTGTTTGTAACAGACAAAGACCAAAGAATGACATCTATATTAACTAGCGGTGCGATGATAACTTCGAGTATCGATACTCGAGAGCACCAATGTAATACTCATTGATTCTATACAGAAATACTTACCACATAATTTCACTATAGTCAAAAATAGCGCTCAACTTTTACTACCTTTATTTTGCAGTAACATAAAATATTGTGATTAATTCCCTTTTAGTGTAGACTTGAAACTAGGGACTACATTTTTTTAGTGACAAGATAGAAATACAAACATTATACCCTAGGAATGGAAAATGCTTTTCTTTGTTTCTTATCAAGTATGCCATTCCTGTGTTTTGTGAGCGTAAAGAAAGCAATTTTTTGTTATCATAATTTTTCAAACGACAAATATCCTTAAAACTCCCCAAAATATCGCCATTTTTAAAATCAACGTTTTAACGCGACCTATCCTGAGTTATTTAGATAATCTGGAGTTCTATCTTCACATATATTTGTTGAAACACATTTAATATTTCATCAATACCCAGATCAGATATTGTGAAATGCATCCACAGAAGCAATCCTGAGAGATTATATTAAACTTGCCACAAGGAATTTCCTGATGTGTTTAAACCGCAATAGGAGCCAAAGAAAATTAAATTCGGTTTTTGAACATCCATTAAAAAACATAGAATTGAATTCAAAATCCTTACAAAAGGAAATTTGGCTACTATACTTTTATTAAAATTTTACTTATTTGATCTGGGACTGTTCAGAGATCCTGTCAATCTTTAGAAGGTTCTGGCTTGTTAGGTTTATCAATTTGTCGGTATCTTTCGATGGAATTTAGCATCAGAGACAAGCCATAGGAGTTACCTACCAAATAGGATCACAATACACATACTGAAAACAGTCCTAGATAACAGTTCGTCGATAATTGAATACGTTGTTTAATCAGTTTAATCCGAACGTTATCACTAGGTGATATCTGAAGTCATCGTTCGTCGTGTGTGAATCTACTTCAATATAACAGCACATTAAGAAATTATATATTTATGGATTTCTAGCATAACGAAATAATTGGATAAGTCTCTCCACATACTCGGAGCCATATACACCAGCACTAGATACATGAATATTGACCCAGTGATGTCTGTCGATACAGCTACATCAGCTAAAAGCTGCAAACGTAGAACCATAGGTATATAGAATCACCTCGATATGGGTGATATCACACTTCCATATGCATGATAACGATAGCCCCAGGTAAATGTGGATGCAGTACTACTCCCAGACCCACTCCTCATGCAACAGAAATCTCTCTAGATTGAGCATGGAGGTGATGCTAGCAAAAAGGCAAAAATATTGTCGCACCGTTTGAATACAAACTACACACATTCACCGTGTTGCCGTGTTTTGTTCATTAATTTCGTTTCAGTAGCGAATATGTGTTGTAAACTGACTGAGGGTGCATTGTCGGACCGATAACCGAACGTGAGCATTCCAGTAATTCGACATTCACTTGCCTGCCAGAGTAGGACTATCAAAAAGCATCACAACTGTTCACAATGTGACAGAAGAGTGAATTCGCATGCATTGCGGGGATTCCCCACTAGTTGACGGCAGTAGACATTTTTATAATTATTTACCGCAGCTCTGCACAATTGATTCAATTTGATTATAAATCGATTTCATAAAAAGCACCAACCACCAGTCAAACAGGTAAAAATGGCGATGGTGTCGGGAAAGGAACCCCTTTCTCGCGATGTAAAGTTTTGTTCAACAGTAACGGGTATGAGGGTAAAATGGATTTCGTAATATCAGTGACCAAAATTAAATCATTATTACATTTCGGGGAATGAAAGCAGCCTTTTAAAATTCATTATTCAATCTCATTTAATTGTGCTTACACGTTTTAGTGGAGCAGACAGGATAATGAAAACAGCTATCAGGGAGCAATGAGAGTACATATGCAACAATTTTCATACTTGCAGACAAAACGAATTGCAGCCATGTACCAGATTTTCCTGCCAATTACGTGAATTTCGAGAATGATTTATATCTGAGGCACTTTACGAAATTTCAACCAGCATTTGTGAAGTGACCATTTCTGACCTTAGATATCTTTAACAGTTGCCTTCAGGAAGAGCCACTATAAGGTGTATAAGGACACCTATACGATGAACTTCCTGAAGGGCATAGTACGACAGCGCTAGGGAATGGGAAGCTCACTTCAAGTGAGGCACCAACAGATTCAGGATTAACGTGGTGTGGAACTTTCAGGCAAGTGTGGTCATCCTTGAGTGACAATTAATCTCCTAGAAACAAATTTTCTGGGATGGTAGTGGATTGTACGGCGACTGGGAAATCGGAACAAAGACTGGTCGAAACCCCTCGGTAGAGCCGTTCCCGGGCTCGGTCAATTCAGACCTTGCTGGATGATACATCTGTCAGGCAAAGAATTAGAAAAGGAATCTAACATCCTGGAGTCAGTTTTACCACGTTGGTTGTAAGAAATATAATTTCGCATGAGGAATCAGAGACTCGATGAGGGTCGCCTAAATCAATCTCCATCGTGATGGGTTGAGGCATTGGATATGGCACTCATTCAGGAATATTCGATGCCAAAATACTTTTTCAAGTAGGCCTAGGACCTGCATTGTAGCAAAAAAAAATCTTAATCTAGACAGACCTGCCTCAGGTCAAAAATGCTGTAGCAACAAAAAGTCAATTACTAAATGGGCAAATCCGTGAATTGAACAACGCCTGCAACGTAAAATGAGTCATGAATGCTTCAGACAATTTAACTTACCAGGTAAGGATAGTATTAATTCTTGCCGATAGATGGGGTGACGAAATAGATTGACACATCTGATCGATATAGATTGACACATCTGATCATGATCCAATCAAGGTTAAGATTCTGTCAGATTCTGAATTAAACATTCATGAAACCCCTCGTTACCTAGATATTGGTTAGGGACTGCAAACACGTGTTGAACGATCCGTCGCGAGGCAACAATAGACCAATTCTATTTATATCAGGCCACGGTGGCACCTGTGTTAACTAGAAGGCGGACAGGCTGGCACGTAGGAGGGCAACTTTTAACTCTTTGCTCTCCTCTAATGACCTCTAAATATTTGTTTGGGCGCATGGCAGACTAGACAAATCGTCAATTGTGGAACATAATACAGATAGGAAGAACGACCAAGGAATTATGAGAGCAACCAAATGCACCAGATGAAGATTAAAAACAACAAATCATATTGTAAATAAAACTAATATATTAATTTTAGTATTTGCGTACCAAATGTAATCCATCCACTTCAAAGCGTTTTCGTTTTAGAAGAATTAAAAATGATTTTTGATATAATTGGGGGTTTCATATGGTAATTCCATGAAGGAGTTGTCCGATTTAGCCCATTTTCAAAGCTAATATTTCGGTTTTAATAAGTTATCTGTAGATAAAGTTTCAAACCTCTAACTTAAAGATCCCGGGACTCGGCACAAACATTTTGCGAATCTATTTCTACCGCTGTCACTATTACATCGAAAAAAAACCTTTTACGGAACAGTTTTCGTTACTACTATTGATTCTTCCCGGTATTTGTCAAAAATTTTTATTTTTTATCCTATGCCATTTTTGTTCATGTCGGGCAATACAGAGTTTTCCATTGAATTTTTTCCTGAACAAAGAAATTAATGACACCTGCATTTCACACAAACACTTAAAGCTGTCTTGAAAAGAAGCATTTCACTTTGTAACCGAAAAAAGTTGTGGAGAAAAAGTCTAACCTTCTGGTATTTCGGCGCTATGATACTAGTGTAAATTGCAACAATTTCTGAAATCTAAAAACTGTATCTACTAAATTAGTTTTGTTATTTTTGCAAAGTAATTAAGTAATTGCTAAAATTATAATATTTAATTTAATCGATTTCACTCAAGACTACTCTGACGAATCATAAATATGTATACGGAACCTTCAATCCATTTATTGTTTATTTAAAATTGGTGCCAACACTGCCAACATGAAGCTATCAACTCGTGGTGCTGACGAATCCCTGTCATTAGGCTGTCATTGCTTGTCATTCAATGATATCAGCGAAAGTTTGTCACCCTTATGTTCACCAGCCCCCACTAACCCCGCCATTCCTTTTTTCTAGTTAACAATGTTTAACTTGAAGGAATTACAATGAGAACACTGTATATAACTTAGAGAATTCATGGCATATAAAGTCGACCAAGTTCCGCAGTCTAAAGGTAGTAACAGGCAAGTGAAGGTATTGTAAAGGAAGCGATCAGAATGGTTTGGGTTCAGAGCCCCAACAGAGCATTCCCTCTTTTGCCTCCGGTTCTGTTCTGTTTTGTTCTGATCTATGCGCAGGCCTGGCATCCCACTGCTTTTTGGTCGACTATTTGGAACAATCTGTAGAGGAATCATAGAATATAGCAACAATGTACCACCCGTGATAGCACATCTAGCCCTGCACCATGTGTGCTAAACTCATGCCAGTTTAGTAGAGTGGAGACTGGATACTATTATTATCTCCACAGCGCTTTATTTGTTGATTTACGTTTTGGTTGCCATCACGTCACCGGAGTACGAGTACCATAGACTTGAATTTACAGAGGAGAAAATGTGTTTCCGAGCTCTGGAATGGTTCTATTAGTGGGCTTCATGCATGGGCCAAGAGATGGGCTGGATACGTGCTATGTTCGGTGTTATGTGCCGCATTAACTTGTTCACTCTTTCCTCGAGTGCTAGATAAATGGTCGGAGTCGTGTTGCTCTGCTTCCTTTTATATTGCGACTGTCGCTTTACAGCGAGTGATACAGTGATGCATCAATTGAACGTGGTACGAAATTGAACGAATGCACATTGGCATATTTTATGCATCCTCGGTGGTAACAGGGTGCACTGGAGGTTGATTTATTTGCGCATTATAGATTTTACTGGCGTAACTAATCGAATTTTTGATTGGGGTGTAAATTACTGCCCTCTCCCCCGCATTTTACAATCCAATGAGCGCAGCACGAAGGTTAATGGCAGTCCTACTAAATTATCCCATAACGAACCTTTAGTTCTGTGTCCACCTGTTAGTACCTATAAGGAAATGCCTCATGACCCTCAAGAAGTGAGGAATATTTTATTATTTTATTTTTGACCCAGAAAATGTCCTCATTTTTTCGTTCTTGCCTTCAGCCCTGAGGGAGAACTCCGTTTTCGTGCTTATTTAGACATGAAGTTTCCTAAATTACTCGATTGCTCCCTTTTTCGGTGTGACAGATATCGACTTTAAGCACACTTTGTGCAAACACCAGGACATGGGTCAAGGATTTGTTTGACAACAAAATTGTATTGCACTCGATTTTGTGACAATTAATTCATGTCCCAATTACGGACGAAACCTAAGCAAATTTATTGATTACATTTTAGTTTTATCTATTAAATGTTATATTAAAGTTGTCCAACTACGCGGGTGGGTGGTCCGTTTGAATAGCGCAGTAAAGCAGGGTATATAAGAGTTTAAATTACTTCAATGTCGAGTTTTTTCTGCTAGCAATAGAACAAGCTGTAAGATCCATTAACTATTGCAACAATCAACTGATTTTTAATCCACGTAAGAACTACGACCAGTTACAGTATTTTTGAAGAAATCGATGAATTCCCCAACAGAGGCTGACTTGATTCCTTGATTTAGACAGCGATTATTATTTATTTAACTATTCTCTATATTTTTAAATATAGTATGCGATATCAATTAAGAGTGAAAATGCCCTGTAGTAGGTTAGATTACCGTCTTTTTCAGCATATACATAGTTTCTGATTTGTACAACCTACGAACACTTCAAACCTTAATATCTCCTAGATCAATATTACAAATTCAGAAAAGGATTACTACCTAATGAATAGATAGTATGAACAATATTGGACCCAAAACACTCCCTTACGGTACTCAAAATATGAAAAATATATGCAATTGAAAGCAGCATAAATATTTATTAAGCGATTTTGCGGAATAAGGATGTTTTTAACAGTCTCAGTCCAGCTTCATGAGTTAATAGGCTTATGAGCAAAAATAATTTACTCTCTTCTGAAGAAATGTAAAAAGAAATCAACATCAAAGCATGACAGAGCAAAGAGCAACAGCATTGAAAACCCTGGTAATTCGTTTATTCCTTCTACTTAAGAAGGCACTTGATACGACACAACGTCTTCATTCTTTCGTCATCGTGACAAGACCTAACAGGACGGTTAACTTTCGAGAGTCCTTCTTGAGCCGAACTATACGAATGTGGAACAAGATACGGTGTTCTGTCTTCCCTGTCGCAGTTGTTTAAGTCGAATCACTAAACAAATAGACATACAGAGAAACTTTCTTTAACAAAATTTGTTCATCGTTCTTCTCACTCTTATTGCCTTCTCGTGGATCCCAGAGGTTCGAAACTACAAGCCATGCACCAGAAGAAGAGCAAGAACATTGAACTCTTTTTTTATGAACGTTTCAAGATAACAGTACATGGGCTAATGAAGTATATAAGCCCAATTTCGCCTATCTTAAAGCATTCATAAAAAAGAGTTCAATGTTCCCGCTTTTATTCTTGTGCATGGCTTGTAGTTTCAAAGGTTCTGATCTTGACCTTGGGTTGTTCACAACGAACATTTACTATAAGAATATTCACTCTCAAGAATTATTGATATGAAAGAGAATGCCCCGAAAAGTGACCAAATATATGCTTAAATTATAAAAAAGAAAACAAAAACTTTCACAAGTGTGGAACCAGTATGACTGAATGAACATCTGGGATCCACGAAAAGGTAACAAGTGTGGGAAGAACGATGAATAAATTTTTGTTAAAGAAAGTTTCTTTATATGGCTGTATGCTTAGTGGTAGAACCCATGAAGCAATTCTAAATAATGCGTATAGGAAAAAGAGAAAAACATATATTTGCTTCTCTCAAAAGTTCTTTTCTCTCCCATCGAAAAGTTTTGTTTTCATTTATGCCTCATTGGCTGCGGCTAGTTTACACAGGTGTGGTAGTGTCATATTAACACTTTGTAAGCGGAAGACTGTGATTACAGTCCTGTATAGAGAGGCACCCGCCTGCAATGTGTTAATATAAAAAAGCTTGCTGCTACAATATTTTCTAGTGGTTAGTGACCATATGATTTTAATTTGATATGCTCAATGCAGAAGACGCGCAAATGGCATAATTAATGGTTAGAAGAATTGTCTTCTTCAAAAAAGGCCTGGCAGATTACAAAACGACCCGTAAAATTCAACGATTTTTTAGGTTTTCTCGGAATCTCTAATTTTTGTTGGATAAAATTCGGAGAACTTCCGAGAAAGCTATTAATCAAACCTATTAACCAGCAAGTTGAACTCAATTTTACCTTACCAGGCTAAATTAATTCTAAAGAAATTTTAACAAATTGTCGGGAATTTTTCTAAATCCAGGCAAATAATAAATGAATTGTTGAGTGTAGCTATGACAATATTTCCCCCCCGTTTCTGATGATAGATTTTTCCTTGAACTGCGATTTTTTGGCTGCTTAAAATGTTTCTTTTAATCTAATTATTAATGCCGTATAGGAATGGAAAATAGAACATGTCGATAGAACTGGCATCGTCACGTTTGTTAATAGACAAATAAATGTGTTTCCTTCTTATGTAGAGAAATTAGCAAACACAAACATAAATCTTCAAGGTCAAAGAAAATTTTTATTGCAATGTTAAAAGTTGGGTTTCTTCTTATATACGATCGTTGGTTGTTCATCACTATTTTACGGGTACTCTTATGATGTGCCGAGTAGCAGCAACCAGAAAGCTTGGGACCATAACTTTTAAGGACGCCAAGAGGTTTTTACAAGACCGCGAATTTAGAAATTTTACACCACACTCATAATTTTTCCTTCACTTAGCGAGGAATAATATTTTTAGGATCATTCATGCCACTTAAAATTTATTATAACAAACAAAATAAAAAAAAGGAGATGTAAAAGTTCACTAGACAAGAAAAATTAAAATGTAGTCTTGACCAAAACAGTAACAGGCAAGGCAGTAAATATGCAAACGCGAAACGCAAAAACAATCTTACTTGTAAGAAAGGCTTAATTGTAAAAAAAAGGAAAACAAAAAGGCAGCATTTATTTTTGGGGTTGCCATTCAACTCCTGTCCTGTACGTTTGTGCTCACTTCTAACTCGTTGACTATCTTTTAAAATTTTAAAATTTTCCCGCAGTGGTCTAGCACCGATAATTTCATTGATTGGAAGTGCCCCTCACGTACCAGGAGCCGGTATGTATATTTCAGAGTTCGGAATTCCAGGGATTTTCTTCTGAAAAATCTTCAATTTCCAACTTTTAGAAGAAATTTTCTAAACTATTAAATTTCTCTTAATTCTTTGATAAAATATAGACGAGAAATCAAATCGAATCTTTAAATCTTGCTGTACTATTTTTTATATTATTCTCTTATCTACTTTATTGAACAATATTAACAGTCACTGAACTGAAAAATAGATAACAAATTTCGAATTTTAGCTCTTTAATTCTAAGTGCTATTTGAGATACAGTTGTAATTTACGCTACATCTCTTAGAATTTATCGTGGATATTTTTAAAAGTTCAGTATTTCTTTTTGTGCATAAATTCAGCAATTCTACTGCACTCATGTAAAAGCATGAAAAAATGAGCTTTTAAAACTGATCCATGATAATATGAATTAATTTCAGCGGGAGATTTTAAGTGATATTTTGTCCAAAATTGAGGGAATTTTCAACAGCAAAGGTTCTGTCAGACCATACATGAAAAAGATTTTGAGCGGATATCAGGACAGCTACAGAAAAGGAAGATCGAAGGTTAATCAGATCTTCACCATATACTGGATTAAACAAAAATATTATGAGTACAGGGTTTTAAACAGTCATACGGTAGGAAATACAGAAAACATTATAATCATTTCAGGTTTCTATTGGAATACTCCAAAAAATAGTGACTTTTGGCAGCTTTGCGTTGAAAAAGTAGTGACCTCCATCGCAAATAGCGCCCCAAATAAGTTTCATGTAAGCAAAGGTTATGATCTACGAGGGGAGGTCAAAAAATTCGCGAAATGCCGGGGTTGACGGGAGGTGAGATTGCTCATCCAGGTAGACGCTAATTGAGTGACTCATTGTTAATATATATACCAAATTCCAGCCTAATCGGGTCATTAGCTTTTGAGTTATCAACGAGCAAACAAATCAATCGGGAAGAAACTACTATGGAGAAAATTGAATGTCGCGCCGTCATAAAGTTTCTCACCAAACAAGGAAAGACATCTCAAACAATTTTTCAAGAGACGTTAGCTGTTTACAGAGCCTTTTCAAGTAAGGGAGGGACGCAGTTGAAGACGACTCCCGACCTGGACGGCTGATTGAGGCTACCACGCCAGAAATCATCGAAAAAGAAGAAAATCTTGTATTGGAAGATGGCCGGTTAAAAAGAAACAGCTTGCAGCGTTGGTTGGAGTATCAGAAACAGCCATTTTAAACATTCTACATCAACATCTTGGGATGACTAAAGTCTATTCAAGATGGGTCCCGAGAATGCTTACACCACTTCGAAGATGAAATGAAAATCAAATACACCGTATTCAAACACGTGCGCAACCAAAGATAAATCAATATAAACTTTTTACAAAATTATTCTGATTCAAGTTTATGTGGTTGCATTTCAATTTCCAAAGAAATTTTAACGTTTTTGAAAAGATGACTTCGATTTTAAGTTAGTTGTGTTATGTTTTTGAAAAAGATGCATTTCATTTTGATTCAGTTATTGAAGACTTTACTAACGCGAAAATATCTTACTGAGATATTAACGTTAACAGTAAGCCCTAAAAACATAGAATTTGCAAGATACATCCCTTTTGTATCGGAAGCATTCACCAAAAAAAGATTTTCCAAAATTCCACCCTATGGTCAGTGCTGTAATGGAAGACCGTTTGTGTTAACAAAACTGGATTTCTAAGAATTGCGACTTTTCCGGATTGAGTAAACTCTTAGAATTTAGTTTAATAAATAATTTAGCCAGTTCGCATATCTTCTGTCTAAAATAGGTGATGCAGGTCCCGGCAGAATTATGCTCAGTTGCGACAACTCTCAAGCCACCGGAGTGTTTGCTCCAGTTATGTTGCTGCGGACTCTGCAGCCACCAATTCTTTGTAATAACCCTTCCAAACGTGTACTCTTGTAGCAACATTTTCAAAAGGGTATTCTTGCAACAGTATTCACATTCAGGTTCGGATAAGAGGCTACGAATGTGTACGTGCATTGATTTGTTGAACGAATTGGAAAATATTACAGTTATAAAAGTGATCTGCCCCTTGCTTTATATATATTCAGCCTGCTGATAGATATCATCGTACAAGAGATCTTCTCCTTGAGGCTGATGTCACTCAGCAGCAAATGGACAAAACCACTACAGTCGGATATTTACTATGGAGATGATCGTAACATAGTGCATCCTAGTTATTATAGTAGGATTATTACAGTGACGCATCCTAGCAGGAAAACTTGGAACCACTTACCAATAATGTACTTATATAACTACTTATACCACGTAAGTCATACTACTTATAAGTTTGATATTGGTGAACAGAATGCATTCCGTAGAAGGCTGGCGGTAAGGTATCATTCGGAAATCACTCGCCTTGAGTGAAAAATATCTCCCATAATCGTAAGAAATTAAAGCGAGTCAGAGAACGCGATCATGGTGGGCTATTGCGCGTGAAATTCGTTTCCGTTTTTTTGTGGCATTGGTGAATAATGCGTGTAATTTTCAAGTATCAGAATTCGTAAATAGTGTAATAATAATGTTAATGAACACGGCGTGACATATGATAACAAGGCAAGTACAAAAGTCATCTTATAAATAAAAATGTTAATTGTTTATAACTCTTTAAAGTTATTGCATTTCCAAATATATGAAACGAATCAGTTGTAGGGTGAGTAAGGGTTGATTAAATTTTACAAACATGTCATATTTCCGTATGATATTTTCCCATATTTAAAATTTAGTTGCACGTGTC
>QYTT01081277.1:0-41054 GCA_006980735.1 Dasypogon diadema
GAACCCTGCTTTGCTAGGGCGTCAGCTTTTTCGTTCCCATCGATCCCAGTGTGTCCTCTAACCCAACAGAGTGTTACCTCATTTTCTGAAGCGCACTCGTTGAGCTTTTGCACACATTCCATCGCCAGGGCTGAAACCACATCCGCCCGATCCATGCATCTGACATCTGACCACCGCTTGATTGTCCAGTGCAATGAGGATTTTACAACCCTCGCATCTGACCCTCTTTTAAGTAGTCCAACGCACGAACCAGAGCAAGCATTTCTGCTTGGTAAACCGAGGTGCATCTTTCCAGGCTAACATAGCAGGACAAGTTTAGGTCTTCAGAGAATAATCATTAACTAGATAAATAGATAATTTTTACATAAACCGTTGAATTATTATTATTAATCCCGATCATGAGAATCGAATTAAAAATTTGCACTTATATAAGTTGAACTGAAAATTCGATTTTTCAACGCGTTTTGGACCCTTTTGAAACGAACATTTATACTTCTTTGGGTTGAAAATAGGGCACTTGAATTTTACAGCGACCGCATTGATTTGAAATGTGGTAAGTTAGATTTAAAAATGGTCGTGTTTGATTTTAAAGAAATATATATTCAGTGTTATAGTGAGAGCCATACACATCGAATGTCAAAGGGTTAATAGATTTAACTTAATTTTCTTTTCCCTATTTACATATCATATTACGTTATCAAATTTTTATTTTTTTAGGCTATTTAATATTGCTTGCATGTATTCGACTAAGTCAACATCTGCCTTCCAAAAGAACGAGACATGAAAAATTATATTTTGAAACAAATAAACCCGAGGACGTGGTGGTTCGAAAATGTTTATTACCAAGCCCCAGATAAAAGACAGGAAGCCGGAAGAGGAGAAGAAGGTGATGAAAAAAATAACACAAAGTAATTATCAACGCGGACATTTTAGACGTTAATTTACTTATATTGCTACCATAATGATGTCATAATTTTTTTTTTTATATAAGTTCACTAACGATTTACACATTATATTTCCATTTTTGTTTTTACCAATAATAAAATAAGGAAGAGCATAACACAAAGTGACGGATAAAACCGAAATAGGAGAAATATGTAAAACTTGAGAAATTGAATTATTTTTATCATTTTTTTTTGTTACAAATAATTTAAGGATTTCGTCGTACAATAGGAAGAAAGTGAAGGTGAAAGAGAGAAACGAATCTACTCATCGATTAAAATATTTATCTGTTTGTTATGTTAAGCAATAAAAAAATGATAAAGTGAGAAGTATTTTCGACATTTTGAATAAAATAAAAGAAATTTTGTAGAAGAATACAACGGATGATATTATTTAATTATACCCCACTTCAGCAGGAAGTTTGTGTTCATGTTATTAATTTTTTATTCAATTTTATGCTATAATTTTCTGTGTTTTCGTCTACTTTTAATTTTCCAAGGTTAAAAAGAGGCGTAGGCTCTCAGAATAAAGAGAATTCGAAGCCAAGTTATTTTTAACGCTTTGTTGCAATTTTTTGAAAACCGATTCCATTCTTATCATGTACTATATTGTTAATATATTCCAGAACGAAATTTGGCTTTTTATTTTTTTATAATACATTTATTTAATTTTCGTTGCATTTGATATATATGAGTTGTTTTTTAGAGGCGTTAAGCTGAAAGGTTCATTATCACAACCACCGACTGTGGCGACCTTCGGCCCTTCCGTTCCGTAAGATAATATGATAGTGGTGATAAACTGCAGTTATCTTGAAATTCTTAGATAAAACTCAGTATTTTTTTTTTTAATATCTTGCACAAAGGTGGCTAGGATTCATGGAGTTTCGACGGAAAATATTTCCCGTCATCAATTTGTATGCCTACGAGTACTGTATCTAAATGTTTATTTATTTATTTAATTATTCAGTCTACAGATCACAATCTAACAGACTGCATTTCGATTCGTACTAAGTGGACAAAGCAGTAAACTTTATTAAAATTTCTAGAAGAGTAAGCAATAGGTTCATTCTGGCCATATAACGTTCTGTGCTTAGGAATATAAAGCAAGTTTCGATACCGCAAAGAAAATCCTGGCATGTAGATTTAGAATTAGAATGAGGCGGGGCTAAAGTAGCCTATGCACTGCGGATACTAGTTGGCCTATTGTGCTCCGCACAGTTTAGAGCTCCTCCATCAGTCTCACTCTTTCAAGAAAGAGCAGTATCTTTTTGAAGGAGACGTTCTCCAAGTCTGTAGGCCTCAACAGATGTGCTCTAAACAGCTGGAATCGACATCGTGCAACTGCCTCGTATTCGCAGAGAATGTGCTCCGACGTTTCCTCCTCTTCGAGACAGAGTCTACATACCTCGGTGGTTTCAATGCCCAACCGATTAAGGTACTTTCTGAGCCTGCAGTGTCCTGTAAGGACTCCTACAACGATTCTTAACTGATTCTTTGACAGTTGTAGTAATTCCAAAGTCATTTTTTGGGCAAGGCATGTAAATATTAAATAAAGCAAGCAGATCAAGAGAGCAAACTTTGTGTAGCACAAAACGTCGCGAACAAATATAATTTTCGTGATCATTTGACCATTTGCTAGAGATTGTAAGCCAAGAAGCAAGACGGAAGGCCATTAGACCAGTGAAGTTTAATGGAGAGAGCATACCTGGTGAATGATTTCTGCAAAGCCATGGTCGCTGTGTAGCGCAGTATGTCGGTTCCAAACCATCAAGGCTTATTCTAATATCGAACGCATAAATGATATATACAAAATTTTTACTGTATAAGCATCAGTAAAATCTGTAGAATTACGAAATAAAATAACTCCTTCTTGGAAGGATGTAAACACAAATTCAAAGGCTTAGAATGTCTGAATAGTTCAAGTAAATATTTTGATAGGACTTACGATCTTGTATCCGTGAACTTTTTTGCACTGAAGAATTATGTATTGATGAAAACAAATGAAATATGTGAGAAATAAATAGTTGTTAGTTTTATTTTGAGAATCTAATTAGGCAAGAAAGGTGCAGTGATGAAATTATCTTGCAATAAAGATATACTTCTACTTCGATGACATGCTATTCTTTTTTTAAAGTGTTATAGGAAAGGAACTTGTTCCGTCATAACGAAAAATGGCGATGTCCAATTGCTAGTGCCTTGGTGTCATCAAGTCATTATAACTCGGAATTGGTAAAGAAAAGAAAAGTTGCGTAACTTAAAATAAGCGTACACAATAAAAATTGATATATTGAAAATAATAAGGAACGACTACTTTTTCTTGAATTCTAATAACGCACGTACTTAAAAGAAACTGCATACCTTGCACCCACTTCCTTTACACGTTTGAATTTCTGAACCTTATACAAGTGCATGTCCTGCTTTAGTTGCTTTAACACTAGAACTACCAAGCTGGTCATTTTGACTGGTAGCCTCTCTTTCAGTTGCATTATTCAGCGTATTATTTCTATCCTTGTTCAGTCAAAGTGACTGGCTTGGTAGTTCTAGTGTTAAGGGGTTAGGCCACCCTAGAGGCAAAAAAACATGACATATTTCGTGATTTTTTTTTCAGCGAAACTATAAAATAAATAGGATTTACCAAGGAGGTATTTTATTATACATGCAGTTTGCAATACAGAATAATTTTTTCACGGCGATATATGTCAAAATGGCGACTTCGATGACGCCTCTATTTCTGGGAAAGTCTCAACAGCCGGACCAACAGCTCCTATAATTTTTCAGTTATGACTAGACACCAAAGTTTTTTCGATTATATATAGGAATAGCTATAGCAGTACCTAGGATTTTTTTGATATATTGTTTTTTTTTTTGTAAAAATGGCGCATTTCTACTTAAAAAATTATAAAATGCCACGGGAAAATCGTTAGGAAATTGTTTGTAAAAAAGGAACTATACAAAATAATAAAAAAAATCCTACGTAGTTCCTTAGAAAACATAATTCTAAATGTACAGTTAAAATTTCAAATGAATCGCTTGAAATTTGTTTGAGTTATGGGTCCGGCCGACTTGAAAAATGTAGTTTTGAGATAAACGCGTTAAAATTTCGAAAAAAAAGTCAGGACATGACGCTGTGGGTCAAGAGGAGTTGCGCTAGAACACGAAAATCGAGTATTTAGGGATTTTCCATGCACATAATCTTTTGGAATACAATTCTACAGATGCTAAGGTACCTTTTTAAGAAACTAACAAAAAATCGGTTGTTTTGAAAATCCTAGAGTGGCCTAACCCCTTAATGAATTTTATGCAAAAGCCAATAAGCGTAAAAATGCATTAATGAAAGTGCCCTATATATTCTCGTCAGTAGAATAATTTCAACAACTGGTACACCCAATTAAATCACCGTACCTTTTACAGAAATCGAACTCCCGTCCACAGAGTAGTAAATCTACCAAGTTACGCTTCAACCAATTCTGCTACTGGCTACTGGCACTCGGCAGGTTTATGGCCTCTAGAGAGAATATTGCATATATCTATATATATATACTTCGTGTTCAATAAATTTTTATGCTTGAAATTCCCTTCGCTCTCGCTTACTTTTAGTTATAAATATTTTTCCGAGACCTCAAATTGTAAAAAAAGTAACGAAGTAGGTATTCATAATTCAAATATTACCAAGCCATTTAAATTTGTTGATAAGAACTTTAACAAATATATATTGTATTAATCACAAGGAAGGATATTAATTTCGTCAAAAGGCAAAATGCAGTAAGGATCTCTGGTTCTAATTAAAGCCTTCCAAAACTAATTCTTCCCATTCTTCAAAATCCTCAGTACTCTGTTCAATCATGGAGGCGGGGTAGAAGGTGATCATTGTTATTTATAGGGAACACAAGAGGCAAATACTTCGAAAATTTTGATGGAAAACATTCTAGCGTCTTCATTGATGTTATTTTTGCACAGAATAGCTCTAGAATCGATAGATGCAAATCTAGGCAACAATTCAATAAGAATTTACCTTCTTAAAGTAAAAGATAGATTCGTCTCTTTACTTGGGCATAACTTTTCTGGCTCTTAACGAATAGAACTAAAAACACGAGTTAAGAGTCGACAGTTTGTAAAAATTTTAATTGGATTCAATTATAATATTACTTGGAGTCGAGTTGCGACTGTCTTTGGGCACGGACGTGTGCCGCGGCAGTTCTTCCCCTCAATATTCAAAATTCGTTTTGGTTCCAGCTCACGAACAATCCCAGCAGGAAATGTGGTCAGGCCTTCCCTGGAGAAGGCCTATGGAAGCAGTAAAACTTTAGCAAAAAACTGGAAAAGTTCAAAAAGTTTTCATTAATGCCATGTTGATCCCGCAAGAAGCTTGATGGAAGGTGTGAATCTCGTTGCAACGCAGTGCCTTTCGTATAAAGTTCAGGGCTTTCGCTTTCAAGATCATTCTCGTTTTGTTTGTCAGAGTAATCAGTTGAGTTTGGCAGCAAGCACACAAAAAGCTTCAACTGCTTCTTCTTTAGGACATGCCTGTGCAAATGTCCTATGAAGTGTCCAGTGAAGATGTATACATCCCTCATTCCTTACACAGGAAGCTAGGAGAAAGCACACAAAAAGCTTCAACTGCTTCCTCGCTAGGACATGCCTGTACAAATGTCCTATAATGTGTCCAATGAAGAGGCATGCATCACAACTTCCAAGGAAGGCGTCCGGTTTGCATGATGGTATGATTCCATTTCCCGCTGGGATGTCTCATCCAGCCAAGGGGAAGGGTTTTTTTATGCCTTAGTTACATTTGCACAGCTGAGGTAATTTTTATACCTTTTACCTCAATCTATTTTCGGGTGAAGGCACCTAATGGCTCCCCCGTTTTGATTTTAGCCTTGATGTCATCAAATCAAGATTTGATCTCACGCCAGTAGAGGAGAATATCTGCAGCCGTGCGTCTCAGCCCACTCGGCCAACGTCGTTTTCGCTTTAAGTCAAACTAAGGTAACTTCCGATGCTAATGCAAATCAGTTTACTGAACCTGGTAATTACTAAGATCTTAACTTTGTCCCCAAAGGGATATCACTCTTTACATACGTAATAATGTGCCTTTTATTATTCTGAACCAGACATTCTTCACATAATCCTGAGTTTTCGTACATCTGGATTAGATACAAATTCCACAGGCTTTCTTTATTGTAACCCAAATATGTCGGATGCTGATGCTGTGTGTTCTTTCGATAAACTGTTCGATATTATTAATAACTCCTTCTTCTGAAATCGTCCCCGCAGGCGATTTAAATGTACACAACAAACAGGGGGCTCAGGAGTTCTCCTACCACAAGTCTAGCCATGTAGGCATGTCGAACTATCTTGCGAATCACTTTAACTTCCAGCAGCTAGTGAGTTGTCCCACTCACATTCTGGGTGTGTTGGGACATAATGCTAATCTTTTAGATCTTAACAACTCATTCTAAAAAGGACTCAGAGTCACTCCACCTACTGGCAACTCAGATCACTGTCTAATTTCCGTACACTTCTCCATCTCTTTCTTGAAACATACTAATCTAAGTCACTGCAAGATTCCTCATAGCTGTAAAAGTACTAGTACTAGACCTAATCACAACTGTTGGTGTACGAAAGATTGTAGGAGAGCCATGAGGGGCAAGGAATTGGCTTTCTGCGCTTATAAATCGAACAAGTGCCCGGATACGAAGAGGACCTGCATTGGATCTCGAAACAAGCAAGGGCAAGTTCCTATTCAGAACAATAGAAGAAGGCTATTTGCATGCCCTAAAGATAGCAACAGCTTCTTGTCGCTTGTGAAGTCTATTAAAAATAATTTCACTTCGTCTTCTATGCCACCCCGTCATTCATACTGGGAATATATACCCAGACTCATTGAATAAGGCGAACGCACTAGCTGCCAGTTTTGCTGCAAGTTCGCATTCCATTCATTCATTTATTATTTAAAATAGCAAAAAAAATAAGTTCTTAAACTTACGATTATGTGCAGGATTACAAAAAAAGCACTGAAATAAAAAAAAGTGAAATAAATTAAGAATTATAAGCAATGATAAAAGGAAAAATGAAAAGCAGATAAAAATAAAAAAGGCAGAAATACAATATTAATATTAAAAAATAAGAAGTAACGAAGTAAAATAAAAGTAAGAAGACTATTACATAAATACTAAGAATGGTAACAGATATCAAAATGGAAAGAAAACTACTAGTTATCTTTTAAGGAATTAAATAAATCCGAACGAAACCTGTGACCGCTGCCACCACTTTTAAGCTCATATGGAAGAGTTGAGTCTGACAGACCCAATAAAAAATTGACGTAATTCTGCTGTTAAAATGAGGAGTACTACTTAGGTTGAAAATTCTACGGGATCGAACAAAGTTATACTTTTCAAATAAATACAGGGGCTCCTGGTACCGTGTCAAGGTGAAAGGTCTGCAGTTAGAGGGATTGCAAGCTTATCACGAAGCTCCGAAGAGTCAATATTGAAATTCAAAAGCTGGCAGATAAAAACTATATCGGCAATCTCATGCCACTTTTCCAAGGAAGTCATGCCAAGAAGATTAAGCTGTTCGCGGTACGGTGGAAGATTTCTAAGCGCAAATCTAATGAACCTGCGCTGAACAGACTCAATGCGATTGCTGTGGACACCATAGGAAGGATTCCATACCTGCGAAGCGTGCTCAAGAAGTGGTCGGGACGTACGAGTTATACAATGTTAAGGAAACTTGAGGATCACAGAGAACTCTTTGGACCAGCGTTTAATACTGGTTAACATATGGCAACAGTACTCAACATTTTTTAAGGCAAAGCACTCAGTCCAGTTGATTTCTTTGAAAAATCTGTTAAGCCCCAGCCAATCAGTGTACTTAAAATGCCGTATTAATCTCTTGATGGAAGGCGGATTAGAACGCGTCAAGGAAGAAATGGATAAGTGTGCCGGAATTAGACAATTATCTGAATTACCAATAGATGAGATGATACTGAGTACTTTTCAGGATGTATTGTTAAGAACAGATCCAAAAAACTGGCCTTATGTCCCCCTACATCAGGGATGTGTGTGGGGCAACTCACGAAGAAGAATGCCGAATCCGGATAAGTTCAGAAGAGGGAATGCTTACCAATAATTTGTCCATTATATCAGACAGTTTATCAAAGGAACATACAGCATCAGCATCCGACATATTAGGGCTGTGGTAAAGGAAGCAAAAATGATTTCTGTGCTATGAAGTTTGAATCTAATCCAGATATACAAAACATCGGGATTATTAGAAGAATGTTCATTAATTACAGTAAATGGCACATCATAGAGTATGTAAAGAACAATCCTCCTTTGCGGGGAAAAGAGTGGCACTACCGTGGTAATTTCCACAAGCACACACAGCACAGAACAAATTAAAACAAATTTTCGAAATATCGAAATTTGATTTGGAGAGCACTGTCACGGCGCACGATTGTCCCTAGTGGCGAATTCAACTCAACCGGAGTAAAAGCTGTAGACAGGGACAATTTACGAAGTGTTCTATATATTTTAGGCGTAATGCTATTACTATGACCACTTCAGGTTCGTGTTTGATTGAACATTATACCCAGATTTCTGACTGAAGTGCTGTATTGAATGACCCCATCATCCATCGTGGAGGATAGGACAAATATTATTAATGCGTCAAGTCAGAATTTATACAACCAATATTGATCGTGAGACACTACTGAGAACCAGGAGAAAACTGAAAAAAAAACTTTTCCACACAAGACACGCTGCTGACTATCGGAAAGATAGGATTTCATGAGTTTAGACTCGAGTTCGAGAAGTTGAATTGAGAAATAAGTTTATTAATTAAGAGTAGGTGACAAACCTTATCAAATGCCTGCGAGAAATTCAAAAGTACGAGTAGAGTTAGCTTGTCACATCCGTTATTTTAAAGTGGACAGTGGACAACTGTGATTTCGTCTAAAGCCAATTTGATAAGGGCAGAGGAAACTTGTATCTTCAATGAAAATTGTGATTTGATTGTTAAATAATTTTTCAAATACCTTAGAAAGGAAGAATTGATACTAGGCGAAATGCGTTCGAGTCTACTCTTTTAGTAATTGGTGTAAGCTTCCCTGCTAAACAAATGTGCTACAGAACTCGCGATTTAACTCATCTGGATCACTATGAATGCCACAAGATCTGGACTTTCCTGTGCTAATGTCTTTTAAGTTTTGCAATAGCCTCTGGGGCAGGGAGTTTACTGTCAAATTTTGTTCGGTAGGAATTGCATTTAGAGTATCGAATTTCTCAATTGATAAGATTGCGTCTTGCTCTGAAATAAACACGGTCCCATTCCAAAACAGAAGTTTCAGACAATAAACAATCTATATCAAAATTGACAAAATCACGATAGGTAAAAACATGTTCCTCGCTGTTTACTGGTCCAAGATTGAAAATTAAAAATATGAGATTGTGCATAGAAGAAGAAGAATTGGACATCATCAACATTATCAACAATAGCCAAGGCTAGAAGAGTGAAATGTGTTGGATCGGTATTTACTACGGATTCAATAATGTAGGAGTAAAATAAATATTATTGGAAATTCACAATTTAGCTCCCATTGCAATTCATGATTCTTGCTCCGTCCGTGGCGATAAGAAATTGCTGGTATCAACACTTCGTATCATAAAAATCACAACTGTATTTCTTATAGTTTATTTTACACGAAAAATGATGCAGGATAAAGCATTTTATGTAAAAACGATAAATCAACTACTATTGCTAGCTTTCATTATTATTATGCATGTTCTCCTTTTCACCTATGCACATTAAAACCAATTTGATATCAACACGTTTCTTAATGCTTTCTTCTCTAATAACATCAACTTCCTTATTAAGTACCCGAATTTTAAAGTTAATAAATGCTAATGCTTCGTCTAAACTAAAGTCTACATAAATATCTTTCCCGATATTGAGTAGAATTCGATCCGTCTGCGATACTTTTGCTTCCATAAACACATTTCCACCAATATTAACCTGAGTTTTAAAACTATTTGTTAGGTGCTCCTTCATTGTCTCTATTGTGTTTTTTAATTGAACAAATTCCATAATTTCAGCATTCCGTACATCTAAATGTTTTTCTAAATCTTTCAGATCCTCCTTTAAGTAGTCATTAACGAAAGACTCTAATTTCTCTGAGGTCATATTTCCCGAACCCATTCTGGCTTTACACACCTATTAGAGAATAAATTTATTTTTGAAACTCTAATTGATAAAATTACCTCTTGATTTCTTTTCTTCTAGCTGCACAATTTTTTTGAATTGCTTAATAATCTACTGAACATTAGCAACGAGTATTTTGCACAAATGCGCACTTGAGAACAAGTAAGAATGCAAGCAGACGTAATAAAAAATTAAATTAAAGAAAATTTTAACGTTTCCCGAAAGAAATAGATAAAAAATTATTGTAGGCCGCCGAAAATCCAAAACAAACCAAGCGTTTTATCAAATGTCATAATAGCTACTGCTTCTTCTTCCTTTAGCCTGTAGCCTGAAATAGGACAGATTAAGGTGAGAAATTTTACAATTGTAAGGCTTCAAATAGGAGGCATTGTAAGGTAAATGACAGGTTTTAATAAGAGGCATTGTAAATGACAGGTTTAGATAGGAGGTATTTGTAAGTAAGATCAGCAAGAGTCAGCACTTTGTTATGTGCGTTTTTATCCCGCGCTTTTTGAGGAGTGATATAAAGAAATAAAAGGCAAATTTCTCAGTGTTCTACGTAGTTTGATTATTCAACAGCGAATTCTTGCAGTACTACCTACTACCTGCGTTCACTTCTTTAAAATTTTAAGGACGATAATTTGTTATTTTAGACGGCCGGCATGTTATAGTCTGTTTTTGGTAACAGTTTCCCTTGATATTTAATATTCAAAAATAGCATGTTGATTATCACTTCACACCAGTACGTTCTCTTTTATTTTAATAATGATAAAATAGTCCAGTTTTACTTGTTTCTTACGAATGGGGGGATTTCTTGAGTTTTGAATTTGCAAGAATAGGAATTCTTACGTAATTGTATTTTTCGTTATAAACATAAAATGGAATATATGAAAAAGATATAAAAAATCCCACAGAAATTGTAGATGTAAACCATGGTATGAAGCAGACGAAAGGGGAGAGCATCCTAGGTGTTGCTACGTTGATCTCGGATGGCTGGACCATTAACAGTATCCTTTCCTTCCCTTCACTTCTTCTCGGATGTATGAAAGATGGATCTAATAGTGGCCTGCGTTCCTAGAACTGACTGGTCCTTCGTCTTAGGAAAAAATGAACTATTGTTAGAACAGAATTGGTGAGTAAAGAAAACTTCCTAATAATATGTTCACCAACTTTTGAGTGTCTTTTAATTGATATCTTACATTAAGCTTATAGTTTAAACAAATTTTATAAAGGATTAAATTTATGGGTAATTTGAGTTTTTATTATCATTTTTTATTATTTTACATTTATCCACAACTCGATTTGATTTTGATCATATTTCGATCATTACAGTCATTCTCAAGATTGTTACAAATACATATTAATATATAATTTAAATTTATTTGCGAATAGGCTAAATTTATTTGCGAATATAAACTTTGGCTATTTGGTTAAACTTAAATGTATGAATGCCATAGGTAACTTTTTACTACGATCTGCAACTCCTACACTTCACGATAGGTACTTGTGAGGCGAAGTAATTCTCTTAATATTAGCAATATTTGTGGTATATCTTTTTTATATTTGTTCCAAAGGAAGGGTAACTGATTCATGTTCAAAATTCACTTCATTCCGTGCGAAAGATGACAAATTATTTGTACCCAATTTTGGTTATATTTTTAATTTTTCAAGGGGTGTTTCACACTCTTCGGACTCTTTAATCTCTTTCATAGCAGTTGAAAGAAAATATGGTTTACTTATTTTTCAGCCCCGCCTATAACCAGTGTTGCTATTATAATTTTTGAAATCCAGATAGAATTTAATTGAATGTTATTTTTTTAAAAAACGTCAAACGTAATTGAGTTCCTGTTATACGAGGCTTGCAAGAAACTCCAATTTCAAACCAATTCAATGATCGACTCAAGTCCGCTTAAAATTTGAGTCCGCTCATACTTTCTGCGCTTAAACTTGAGCGAACTCAAAACGGAGGGGATTAAAAACTTGAACGGACTCAAAGGGCATGGCAAGGATAAGGAATGAAGGAAGATAAGGAATGTCTCAATGAGACATTCTTCCTCGAAATTTTCAGTCCCCTAGAACAACCTTGGTACGAGTAATTGAGAAAAACGTGACACTTCGTTTTTATTTTATTTTAAATTAACAAAGGTTTTAAAAATTTTGCAAAATATACCAAATTTTTCTAGGTGATACTCTTTATCAGTAAAAAATATTTATAGATTTTTTTGGCAGGAAATTCCGGAGAAAGAATGTCTCATTGAGAGAACAGGTATGACCTATGTACAATTTACTTAGCTTTGGGGGCACTTTTTACTTCCTTATCCTGCTATGCCCTTTCAATCGGACTCACTTCTGAGCGGATTCAAGCAGTGACGGTATTCGATTTTTACTTTTGAGTCCACTTATTGGCAATGCTGGAGTATACTATTTACAAGTTTCAATTCCAGTCAATTACTTTGTTTGATTTTTAGTAAATTCAGTTGGTTGAAGCTCCTTTCAACTACTGCATTTGAAATAGATAGTACAGGAAGAGAAATTGCAAAAGATGCTAATTCCCATTTTTTCCACAGGAGTTTTTATTGCCAAAAAGAAAGATTAGAAAGATTTTCCCATTTGTTCTACACGACATGAATTTATTATTTGCATTTGATTTCACTGCAGGTCCGGACGGGGTGCCCTCGGCAGTGGTTAAATCATGTTCCGGGGCATTGGTTGTGCCTTTGCGCATTCTTTTCGAGAAATCCCTTAATAGTGGATGTTTCCCTAAGCTTTGGAAGAACTCCTTCATTATACCCATCCATAAGAAGGGCGCTAGGAACGAGATCTCTAATTATACACCAATTGCAAGGCTGTCCTGTATAACTGTTTGAATCTATAGTCCATTCTCAGTTATCCCTGCATTGCAAAAATATTCTCTCCGTTAATCAACATGGTTTCGTGTCGGGTAGATCTACCACCACCAACCTACTAGAATTTACTTCGAGTACAATAACTGGTTTTATTAATAACTTACAAACAGACCGTATCTATACAGATTTCAATAAGGCCTTTGACAAGTTGTCGCATTCGGTCATTTTGCTGAAATTGCAGAAACTGGGGTTTCCAGCTTTACTGCTGAAATGGATTTCCTCGTACCTGTCCGAAAGATCTTACCGGGTGTTGTTCCGCGGCTCCCAATCCAGGATTATTGAGGCTACATCTGATGTTCCTCAGGGGAGCCATCTCGGGCCTCTTATCTTTGTCCTGTCTATTGATGACATCGTATGTCTTTTGAAATACTCCAAGGCTTTAATTTATGCCGACGATATGAAGATATTCTCTTTTGTGGAGGATATCAGCGACTGTGCTTCCCTACAAAGTGTTTTAAATGTTTTCTACTCTTGGTGTGGGCACAACAATCTGGAACTTAATATAAATAAATGTGAGGTCATGTCATTCTTTAGGAGGCGTGATGTTATCTGCTATGCTTACACATTCGGTTCGGACAGCATTCCTCGTGTTCAATGTGTTATGGACCTTGGAGTGAAACTGGATTCGAAGCTTGACTTCGTTTCCCATATTGACTATGCTGTTTCCAAGAGTAATTTCATGCTTGGTTTTATCAAGCGCTGGTCTAAGGGGTTTTCCAAGGGTGTCTTTCAGGGATAATGTACGCGGTCTCGGGGATGTTCCCCTTTTGCATATTAATTTCTCTAGAACCAAGTATGGTAGGAATGAGCCTATTAACCGCATGTGCATAGCAGTTAATCGTGTAGGGATCCATTTTGATCTTAACGTGTCCAAGGCTGTACTAAAGAACCGTCTTCGTCTTGCCTTGTGATTCCTGGGTGTGCCTTGTTGTGTAATTTTCTTTTTTTGTTTTTTCTTTCTTAATTCATTAACAATTACTATGGTCCTTCTAATTGGTTTAACTCTATTAACAGTTATTTGTTTTGCATGCTTGTCGGGGTGCCCAATCTTAACGCATTTCCTTTAAATGCGTGAACGCTTTATGCGGAAATGAGTAAATGTTTCTTGGCTCCTTGCTAAGAAGTGCGCCTTCTGGGCTAGAGGGGAAACTCAATTATATTGAATTTATTATCATCGATATTACGAAACATACACGATAACGATGACCGACAGCACCGAAATGAAAGTAAAGAATAGTAGATGTATCAATCATAGAATAGAAGAGAGGAACGCAAAAGAATAAGCACCAATATACTGCCAGAATGTGAATTCAGTTAGCTTTAAGGCCACTCATAATGATTTCAAAGAGTTCAAAATAATTATTTCGGAGTTTTGAAGGAAATTTACAAAATCCGATCAACTATAACTCATAAACAGCTAAAAAAATCAGGCTGTTGAATTTATTACATTCTCCAGCTACATTCATTCAAATCCAGTAAAATTCAATTGGAAAACGGTTAAAATGACAACACTGCCTATAACATATTAAAATAAGAAAATCGGAGGCTGGCCATCTGAAGACGTTTCCTTGTTGGTATGATTTTTTAGCTCTAAAACATTTGTAAAAATGAAATATTTTTATTATGAGCTTTGAATAAATCACCACGCCCTTTGCAAGTAATCGAAACCACGCCCACAGAGGAGAAAATCTGTACACGTGCGCCTAATCCCGTCCGTGGCGTTTACGTTTATAACTCTTGTTTAGATTCTAAACCTAATGTAACCATAAATTTGATTAAATATTTGTGTTTATCTACTTCTAGCGAATGAATCGTATATGCAATATTAAAGTTTCGACATTTCAGATTAGTAGAATTTTAAAATTATTGCTTTTTTATGTGGCAGGAAATAGGTTAATTTATTTTTTGCTAGCAATTTATTTCTTTCGCTAAAGTAATACAAATTGACTTGACGAATTTTTTACTACTGTCCTTTAAATATATTTAGATTCACGTCTGTAAATTGAAATTGGACAAATTATTAAATTCCTCAGTGTTAAGTAAAAATACTCTAAACTTTTTATGCCTTTTGGTGTGTTTCCGCCCTTCTACAACATCTTATTGTATTATACTGCTTGAAAAATAAACATACATAAAAATTACATAAAAATCGAAAGTACCTACATCATTGTAAATTCCTTTGCCATCTCCTTTTCAAAAATCGGCTGCACTCACTTTTTTTTATTTATTTTGGCCCCTGATCTGCATGCTGAATTGCCCAAAATCAGTTTTGGTTCACCGTCACTTTATATAGGTGAATTGCAGCATGTACACTACCTGGTCATCATGAGTCTAACAGAGCTCTGTTCAAGTCATTAAGAGTCTGGCATTTACTCTGTACTTAACATTCAAATCACAGTCGTGTACAGATACAAAAAAAAGCGGTTGTGGCACCTTACCGTCGCATCTTTTATAAGAAACCGTAAAGTTCTTTCATGAAACAGTATTTAATTGTTTTCTGCACAGCACAGGGCATACATAAAAGCACGTCTCAAACTAATTTTAGTTAATTAGTTTAGATAGTGTTGTCCTGCAAACGATTTGTAATGAGAATAAAGCGAACTGTGTAGTGTAGAGGTTTTCAACTCCAATTCAATATACCTTCGACTATATCTTCACAGTAGCGGGGGTAGTGTACAGTAAAGTGGGGCCCCCGACTATAAAACTAAAGTATCGGCTGCTTCTTCGTGTTAATTAACTATATAGTTGTTGCGGGTTCAAACGCTAGTGCAAGAAAGAATTTTAGTACACGTTAGAATTGTTTAAAGATTTTTTGGTGACCAGGAACACGATAGGGACATGCAGTTACCAGCGGCTGTGGTATGTGGTCAGACTTTTATAATTTTATTTCTTTCGTGCAATTGCCTGTGTAGTTTGATAAAAAAGTAGAGCAAACTCGTTTTGTTATTTAAAAAAATGTTGTTGATTGCATTGATTCGTGCCAAGATTTGATAGCGCTTGTGAGGTTTGCAATATTTCCAAGGGTTACTAGGTTGTGTTCAGTGGTTAACTAGTGTTTTGCAAGATCGTATTGAAGGAGCCACAAAAAAATAAAGTTTTGAGTGATTCGGCTCGTTGACCATCGACGGTTTTTTTTCTTTTAGTTTTTTATATAAAGGAAACTTGAGGACATAAATATTATTTTGCGTGACCTTTTAAGTGGACAGAGTCATATAGTGGAATTTTATTAATTTCTTTTACCCATTAATTACATGTCACATGAAGTGACCTTAAAGATATATAATTCGTTTATTCCGGTTTTTATGATGTACCTACTTACGAAGTGTCCTTCAGCTGAGATATTATATTGTATGAGAGTTTTATTAATAATTGAAAATGTAGAATATTTGTCACTATTTTTCCGGAAACATTTTGATTGGTAGAATTTTTCTAATCGCATTTTGTAAAGCATGAATTTTGTATTAAAAATTAAATTTTGTACATCCATCGCATATGAATCTTATTTTATTTTTCAACTTTTACTGTTTAACCTTTCAATTGATATTTTCTTTAGCTTGATTTGGATACAAGAGGATGTGTGCCACAAGTTGGTTTTATTCTTTCATAATTTTGGTTACATTTTGTTTTCACTAGTCCACTACGAGTCCTGCTCATTATTTCGACTGAAAGGGTTCGGTTCTAAATTTTATATCTTATAGTTTTGAGGGAGATGGGTTAGATTTGAATTTGGAGAAGTAAGAGAATGTGCGTAAATATTTTCATACATACCGAAGTCCTTAAATCCACTTCAAAAATGATGTATATCAATTTTTACTTGCTGTTTTGAAACCACAGTTTATTTAAAAACACCAAATACTCACACAGAGAGCTGAGAAATTTTGATGAAACCACTTTTTAGCTCACACGGTCAGTTATTGGAACAGCAGAACTCCTTGTCGTCTAGGCTTCCCAACTTTACAAAGTTTGAAAAAAGGACAAACTAGAAAAATTGTTAACTCACCAATTTACACTTATACAGCCAAAATAATACTATATAAATTTATTTGGTTAAGTAAAAAGAGAACTGAAAAAAGTTATTTTTATTAATAAGTAACTCTGTTTCCTTACAATTTGGGATTGAATATTGATTGAGAGTTTAGAAGCTGGATTTAGTATTTTATGATAGGATATTTTGTTTTTATCTTTTTTTCTGCTAAAAATAAATAACTTAAAAAAACGTATTTTTAAATAACTTTTATCCACTCAATAACTCTTGACTAAATAACTTTGTGCGTAAGAATGCTGTTCGTGTGCGAAAATGTGAAATTTTGGGAAGAGTTTTAGGGTAGTAAACGTGGATGGATTTACATGGAGATTTTTTGATGTAGAATGAGTGAATCGGGAGCTTTCTGATGGAGTAAAATGTTTTTACGTTTTTGGGTGGTTTTGGGGTGGTGGTGGTAACTACCCCTTTTCGGATTGTCCAATTTGGGCCGTATGTGATATCCAATTAAAGCTCTTGCTGAGTGCTATTAAATGACATATTTTTTTCTTCCGTAAAAAATTATATAACAGACTTTTTTCACCTGAATATCGTTAAAATTTTCGAATTTATGTACGAAGGGCCACCAAGAGGAGAGTAAGAGGCTATATTCCCGGGGCCCGGGCTGTAACGGGGGTGCCGCAAGCAAAAAAATTCCATCGGTTTGAAAAGGCGCCCAAAAAACTTTCAGCCCTGGGGTCTGGAATGGCTCTTGGTTGCCCTGGCTGCAAGATTACTTCAAGATTTGCTTGATTTGAAATCGGAATGATGGCATGCGTAGTTTAATATTCTATTATGATTGATATTTATGAAAAAATGAAACACGATAAAAAGTCACAAATTTTTAGTCTTATTAATTTTCTTTCAGAACTAAAAAAAAATTATTTTCTCAGGGGCGGCCACGGTCCCCTCCCTGGCCCCTACCTGCGGACAGGCCTGGGTATTATTATAAAAACTTTAAAACCAATGAATTTAACAAGAATATAATATCTAAAGTGCAATTACTATTATTACTTTGTATCCTAAGTAATGTCAAATTTACATTCATTCGCTATTTGGGCATTAGTTTGTTCTTCGATTGAAGATTTTTTAATATCTTTAGAAAGATTGTTATATTCTACATTCAGACAACCAGTTTTTTAATCAAATCCGTAGATTCGCACACTTTTTCTTATATGAAATTATGTCGTAGTACGTCGTACGTACGTTGTAATGGCGCAAAACACGAATTGAAACTTTGCGTGAAGGTACTGAAAGAAACAATTCAGCACTGGCTTCGAAAATTTTATTCTGGAGATATAAGTTTTAAAAATTAATCATGAGAATATCCAGATGCCATCATTGATAACAATCACTTGAGAGCTACGTTTGAAGGTAATTCTTCAATGGTCTTTTAATAGAGTTATACATTTTGTTTCAAAATTATAAGTGCACCACATAATTTTATATTTTGGTATATTCATTATTAAAATAAGAGCTATATATTTTTAATTTGAAATAGAAACAGAATAAGATATAAATGACTTTTTTTATTATAAATAATGGTTCATGACATTTTTATTTTAAAAAAATTTCATATAAATGACTGGCTCTGATTTTTCCTTTTTAAATTCGATGATGGAACACTAATTTTTCGTCACTTTTCATCTTCACTGAAGATCATTTTTGATTAAATGGCTTCGTAAATAAACAAAATTGTCGTATTTGGAGTGAGGAAAGGAAAACCCACATATTTTTTCTTGAAACAGCTTTACCTACACAAAAATTAACAGTTTGATGTGGTTTATGGTTTGAGGTGTATTTCTAACACTACAGAAACATGATTACTGATCTTTTTTGGCATGAATTGGATGATTTTTATTTGAACGACATGTGGTTTCAACAAGATAGCACAACATGCCATAAATCTCGTGACACAATCAATTTATTGAGACAAAAGTTTAGTGGCCGTGTAATCTTAAGAAATGCCGATGTAATCTGGCCACCAAGATCATGTGATATAACTCTATTGGATTTTTTTCCCTGGGGTTTTGTGAAATCATTGGTTTACTCTAATAAACCACAAACACTCAATGACTTTAAAACCAACATTATTCATGTCATTAGTGAAATAAGTACTGATTTTTGCGGAAAAGTGACCAAAAATTGATTCCGTTGGTTACATAAAATTATTTTTAAATAAAAATGTCATCAACCAATATTTAAAATTAAAAAAAAAATCGTATTGGTGTCTTATACGGTTTTGTTTTTATTTCAAATTAAAAATATATAGCTATTATTTGAAATCCTTTAGCTTAGTGAGAACAAATAAAAATTTCAGTACTTCAAAATTATAAACAAAATTCGCGAAGAATGGTATTTATGAGTAAAATTTTTGTATTGATAAAAAGTTATGGTGTTACTTCGATAATACTGGATTCTAGCTTACCTTCTGACTGTAAAAAACTTGTAATTGATGTCTTTTATTGGGAAGAAGAGTTGATGCCAATTATTGTCCGTGAGATAAATCGGTACGATTACGTCATTCGTGGATATTTAAGAAATCTTGAAGAATATGGAAAAAATGAAAGTATTGGGCGGCCACAAGGATTATACTGTAAAGTA
The DNA here is from genome assembly GCA_006980735.1 of Dasypogon diadema. NCBI lineage: Eukaryota > Metazoa > Arthropoda > Insecta > Diptera > Asilidae > Dasypogon > Dasypogon diadema. The sequence goes on from QYTT01081277.1 coordinate 19,674, forward strand.
CACGAAAAGAATTGCGAATATTGTAAGTATATAAATAAAATCACTAGTAATAAACAGCAAACATAATTTATGGTAACTTCCGTGCAATTCTTATCTGTGTGTATCTGAGATAAACTATTAGTAGGCATTTTATCATGATTGGGTTGGGAAAGTATAAAAACTCGGGAAAGAGGTTCTCCATGAGTTGAGTTAAAATCAATCATTAGTCGTTTGGAAATCTGCTCTTCATTGGTTTTAAGAAACAGAAAGAAGAAAACTCTCACTCTTCCTCTTCCACCACCATGTCTCACAGTTGCGATATCAGATTTTCTTTATTCAATGCTATGCCTGATTTTCTCCCAAACAATTTTTCAGTCTTTTGTTCCAAAACTACAAAATTTACTTTTATCTAAGAAAATGTCTTCTTCTCAAAACTCATTTGTCTTGTTTTGCGAACATAATTCGACTTCGGCAATTGATAAAACTATTTCAACTCCAGTGAATATAAGTTCAGGGGATACTTTCGTCTAAAAAAATAAACCGTGGGAATTTTAAGTGACTGGAATTGCGTGTGTTTAAAGGGGGTCCCATGGTAAACAAAAGATTAAGAAAGTTTGATCTAAGTTTTTATATAATTAGTTTAAACTAATTATAGTTTTTTTTCGTGTTAAAGATGAAAATGTTTTCTCTTGGAAGAGAGGTGAACTTTCTGAAATCGCTGTAAGTCCTGTCAAAGACTTCACGGAATCATAAATAATGATTTATTCGAAAGCGGATATTGTTGACTTCCCAACTGCATGTTAATTGTTTAAATTAAATTATTGTTTCTCCTTATAAGCACACATGCTGACGGATTTACTTGAGATATAGTTTGATGTGAGCAATAAATAATAAAAAAAATAAATAAAAATCCAAGGGATTTAAATTGGGCGATCTTCATCAAATGACGCTCAGGTGTCGATTATTATTTTCTAGCTCCAGTTTGACTACCCTGGTTTCGTTTAAGTGTCGAACTTTAATGGTTTGAGTAATCTAATGAAAACCCCATTTATTTTTTACCATTGACAATTTACGCAGGGGATCTTGTTCAGAAAATCAGCATCAGTCGCTTAGTTTCGTTTCTTTTAAAAGTTTGCATAATAGTACTCTATTATATCATAGATATAACGGAATGACATCAATTGGTAACAAGGACTTGAAATAATCAGTCATATCACCTAAACGGAAGTATGCTCTCAGTTCTGTCAAAGTGAGAAAGATCTCCGTGTATTGAATGTCGTTAACTGGTGAGGATCAGGATATGCTCAAATTCGCAGCACAATCGTAAAGACGGCTAAGACGCTAACCGACTAACCTATGAATAATAGCATCTTACGGTCTCTGTTGAGAAAGTATCTGACCTGCACATCAAAAATTTTTACCGGACTAGGCTGGCCAGTCAATGTATATTGGTGTGTAACCCGTATTCGTCGCACATGCATCTTACGCGCTCCAGTCCATTCTTGATAACTTATTTAAGATTTATTACCGACAGCGGAAAAGATTATGTAGAATATGATGGTGGAAGCAATTCCAAAGTAAAAGAGTCAAAAACGATTGTAGCAGTGGAAGGGCCGCTGGGCTAAGCGTATGGAGGAAGTCACAATGGGTCTACTTTGAAGGAGATTAAAGTCGAAACGAAGAAATAATAAGGCCAATCAGCAAGACTTATATAGTTGCGCTAAATACCTAGAACACCTCTTTGAGACATTTAACGGTGGTCAAAGGAGTTACTTCAATACGTGGTTTAAACTCGATAGTAATAATTTCATGAGGTCATTTTTCAAAATTGAAGTCGCCTGCGTTTAACGTCTTGAATAAATGAATCGTAGACTTTTTGTTGCGGGTATTCATTCCAAGGGCGGTATTAACACTAAACCTACCGAGATTCTTACAACTGAGATAGAAATAATACGCTGAATAATGCAATTGAAAGAGAGGTCACCAGTCAAATGACTCGGTTTGGTAGGTTTAGTGTTAATATCTCAAGTTTACTTCCCTCCTTGCAGCTGAAATAAGAAAATTACTCGAGAATATCGACTAGACAATATTCTTGTAGTGGTAAGAGGAAAAATCACAGATATAAAGGCTGACATTGCTAAATGCAAATGATTTGAAAGTAGGCATTTCACATGTAACGACCTAGATAATAGTAAATTTAATAATTTTGAACAGGCTTAAATGATTTACGACCTCAAATGATGAACAATTACAAGGCTATCCTGGGCATATACGCCAAGGGTATCCAAAAATAGGATGTAGTGGAAACTCTATAAGTTGTATGAGTTCCAGACTCATGACTCTGATGTATTTGTAGACGACATTTTATGTTCAATCTCAATTCAAATGGGCCTTTTATAGTTGAAATGTAGCAAAAATATACCGGGCTTTAAATTATCATAAAGCACAAGTGAAGTACTCTTTGGTCAAATGGATGTGGTCATTGTTTTGTAACTTATGTAATTTGATTGTTGTCTGAGAAATTTGAAGGAGTATGAATTGTTGCAGGTCATTCAATTTAGTCTTCTGCAATATTGGAATTACTTTTTACATAACGTGAAGAGGAAGCTTATTTGAAGAGGTTAATAACTCTCATAATTCCGGAGATACAAACACTTCCGAAATTTAGACATAGAGAAGGAAGCACTCACAACTCCCTGGAAACCATTCCATTTCCCCCATATTAGATTCTTTCATTATCGTAAAAGAGAAGATAATTTCGCACGTGTTTCTTACTAACAAACCAACCGGTTAATGGAGATTACATCGCAACCATTTTAATCTTAGACTGGTTTCTTGTGCAGTGATCACTACTTACTTGCAATCTCTGTTGATCCAGTCAACTATAAAAATGCCTTGAATTCCAGACATTCAAGAGTGGGCATGGGTCATTTTTTTCGCTTTCCTTTAGTACAGAGAAACGTGTGTTGTATGCCTTAAGACTACTTCAGGTTAACAATTGTTTGCGGAAACTAGTAAGTTTCCCTGCTCTGCTCTTGTTGAAGGTAAATTAAAATTTCGTTAGCAACTCACCGACACCGAGAGAATGATGCAAGTAAAAATTACTTTACGGCACTTAGACTATCTGGGTAGACCTCAATTAAATGCAGCTCTTAAACAGTGGGTTTTTTGTTTTACTTATTATTATTCTGCTTTATTGCTTCATTCAAACAAGAAAAATAAAAGCATTTCAAACGCACACTTTGACTACGCTTCATTGGGTTTGGTTATATATCTTTGAATTGTATGCAAGAGTGGGCGGTAATATTTAATTTTTTTTCTTCTTTACTCTTGAGGAAAAATCTTTCTTTCAAATTATTTTTCACCTTTGTTCTTAGGCGAACAATGTTTTATAATTTTAACTAAGAAACGATCCCATTCGAGTTGAATAGTTTTACTGGTTTTATAACCTGCCGGTTCGGTTACTTTAAATGTATTCAGGCGACTAAATGAATATCTATTGCGTGTACGAACAGCTTCCCAAGGCTCATGTATTCATGTATCTGCATTGAAGCCAGTACAGCAAGATATACCTACCGCCATTGTCATCATAATATAACTGAACAGAGCATTTCCGTACAAATGTATACTAGATAAACCATTTTCGAATTAAACGCAACTTTTTCCGGTTTAAATGAAACTTTGTACAAATTGAATGCAACACTGATTCAATTAAATAGAACTTTGTCCAGATTAAATACAACTTGTCCAGATGAATTGAAACTTTGTTCGAGTTAAAAGATTATTTTAAGGACCTACAATTTTTCCAATTTAACATAAGGCTTAGAAGTCGACAAAATAGGTAGATATATTGTACATCTTACATATCTATTCTTTGCATACTGATAAATTCTTTTGATATTTTCTTTAGAAGGTGAACCTCTTAGCAAGAGAACAAATTTTGATTTTATTAAATAAAAGTCTTTTATGATTTCAAAATACAATTATTTTAATTAAAATATTTAGTTTAAAATGCTATTGGGTCATAAGCGTCATTATATCTTGGAGGGTCGCCCATTTGGAGGTGAGCCTTCGGTGCATATAGGTGACTCTTACAGGCAGCCTCACAAAACAAAAGAACAAGAAGAAGAAATTACTTAAAACAAATTTTTACGAATAATTGAAATGTAATTAGTTATGTTTTATTGATTTTGCGAAGAAGTTATACAGGTGTAATAGGCTTTAATACAGTATTAATCAGTATTAAATACTGACAATGTGCATGCTTGTTATTTTAGTAGAATAGCTACCTTGTCGTTTCTTGATCAAATTAATTATTCCTTGGTTGTTAATTCATCATTACTTGATGGGTTCAGAATACTTCCGAGTGCAGTAAAACTGAGACATATAGAAAAGAAATCGATAAGTCAATTTTAAAACAAATCAATTATTTAATCCAAGACAAACTTTTGTCACTACCATCAAGGTCTTGGGCGCTAACCGCCGCTTCTTCGTGTATATTCATAATTCATTAAACCTCTGGAGGTTATGAAATAGTTGAAAAATATATAAAATAAAAGCTATTTTAGAAGAAACTAAAATAGAACCAAACGCTATTGAAAATAAAAGCGAAGAGGATGAGGTCGAAGAAGATGTCAAATACTGAGTTTGAAGACTGAATTGAAAAGGAAAATTCAACACTTGATGGAACGCTACCCAGATTTACAAAATCAACACGAAGATCAAGATTTCAATGAAGAAATCGCAAATCGTAGAACCTCAGCTTCGTGCATCAACTTTATTCAAGAGGGATCGGCGCGATTTTTTTTTAAAGAAAAAGTGTTAGATGTTAATGTTTTCTAATTTCAGCTGATTTTTGATTCGTCCAAAAATCAATTAATTAATTTTTATGGTAAAATTTAATCTAATGTCTTTTTTTCTGAATTTAAGAAAACATATCGTGGCTGTTATAGTCCGTTTTTGGCAACAGTTTCCCTTGGTATTTTAATATTCATCGAAAGATTTTGTTAGCTTCTGGCTATCATCAAAAAAGTCATGTTGATTATCATTTCACACCAGTACGTTCTCTTTTATTTTAATAATGAAAAAATATTTGATAGTCCAGTTTTACTTGTTTCTTACGAACGGGGATTTCTTGAGGAATTTCAGCTTTGAATTTGCAAGAATAGGAATTCTTACTTAATAGTATTTTTCATTATAAACATGAAATGAAATATATGAAAAAGGTATCAAAAATCCCATAGAAATTAGGAACTTCCTCTGTGTAGAAAAATAAACGTATGCTTCTATTATAGAAGGGCAAATAGATCATCGTCAATGCGGTATTTAATTCACCTACCACTTCAAAACTTCAGCAGCAGAAAATGAAATATTAAATTGTAATATATTAACAAGAGATAGAAACACATTGTATACGAAAGTATTTATAAATAATTGATTTCATTTTCGGGTAAAGTTTTGCACTATAAAATTTTTCCTTATGAAATTCGCCAATTACTCCTAGTTGTCTTGTTATATGCAGGTTACAGTTCTCTGTAGCTTTTAAAAATATAATAATTTTTCCAGCACAATATCTACAGCATACTCCTCAACACCACCCTATTCGATATTATCGCTTTTATCGTCACATGTACTTATAATTTTAATCATCACCCTTTCATCAATTCCTGTTATCATAATTTTTTTTTCAAATCTCCTTGTTTTAGGAACGCCATGTTGTAAATAATTATTGTTTAACCAAATAATTAGGGGCACTCATAAGTAACGTTGTTTTTTATGTTAAAAGATAAATAAAATATTTTTTTTAGAGACACTTAATCAATTATGTACTCACCATAGTTTTTTACACGTTTCGCTCATCTGGTTATCGACTTTTTTATCTCAAATTTTTTAAAAAATCCTGGAGTTTTGTATTCAAAAAATTCAACCATTGTCTGTTGTTGACCTCTTCATAAGAATTGAAATTTTTCCCAACTAGAAAGGGTTGTAAGGATCTGAAAAGATAAGTAATCGAATGGGGTAAGTTCAAGTAAGTATGGAGGATGCTTTTTTGTTAATAAAAGCAGGATATCTCTCTTCAATCTTTCAATCGGCCAAATTGGTCACAATAAACGTCTGCAGTCTGCAGTAATAGTTTCCCCGACACTAAGCAGATAAAAGTAAATCGCACAATACGAGTACCTTGCTTCCAAGGATATTGGCCTTTAGAGTTTTTTTCGGTGATTCTCCAGTAGAAGAATCCGTTGTTTTTTCATCACTGGGTTATCATAGAGAACGCATTTCCCATCTCCCATTATGATACCGTCAAGAAATGGTTCTTTTGACCAGGAAGCATTTATTCTTTCTGAAATTTTCTCAATTATTTGTCGAGTATCCTTTTCCACAATAATCCACAGTGTCTTTATCAAATTCAACTGAACGACCACTTCTGGGAGCGCATCTTTAAGGTCAAAATTGCCACTACGAAATTTATTGAACCCTCGTTGGCACTTGCGAACGTTCAACCATTTTTGATAAACTGCATTGCATGCTACGCCTAATATGAGCTTCTGCAGGCTAATTGTTATTTATTTCGCGAAGTATATTTAGCATTCCTTCAGCTGAAAGTACAACTGAATAATAAAAATTGGAATAAGGTCAATGTAATAACAAAGATACAAGTCAAAAATATATGACCGCAAAAAAGCAGTAAAGCAAGACTTATTCTATAGAATTGAATCTTATTGCTATTGATTTCAAAAACCCTTTAAGTCTTTCCATGATATCTTGAAAAATGTTACACTTGCACTTCCTAAACCATTTTTATATTGTGATAATGTCGTATTTACTAATAAGAGTTAAAAATTAAAATAAAGTTACAGTTTTTGATTTATTTTAACATCAGGGAGCAATTTTTTAAGTAACAGGAGAATGGGAAAGAAAAATCTTTAAGTTGAAATTACTTCAATTGAAATTTATAAAAAAAAATGGGATTTTTTAATCGGCAAATTGCAAAGGAGATTGGCAGATCCGAAACACTAATAAGAAATTTCTTTGAAAAAAGCAAAGATTACGACAAGAAAAACGCAACAAAAGGAAACACTAAGCTCACAGCGCGCCAAAGGAGGAAAATATTTGAAGAAGCAACAAAGAGTATTTTGATACGAGGCAAATATTCAATATTATGTACAAAGGCCTAACCTTATAATGTACATTTACAAAAGATTTAGAAGTAAACAACAGAAAATAGTAATAGAGGAAGACAAAATAATTAACTAAAAACAAAAATTAAAAGTAAAAAAGAAGAAAAGTAAAAAATAGATAGATAAACAAATTATATTATATTATACTAACTACCAGAGCTCGAAAGGTTTCAGATAGCACTACTATACATTATTAAGAATAAGAAGTCTGTAGTATCTCTTAAATTCAACTTCAGTGCGAGCGGTCTTACATTGAATCAGCAGACGATTCTAAAGCCCGGAAGCATCAACAAAAAAGGAATGCTTCGATTGTAGGAGCCTATGATTGGGCACTGCAATATTCCTAGTTCTTCGCGAATTAAAAAATGTAATCTTATCAAAGAAATAGGTGGGTATCCTGTAGCGTATAATTTTATAAAACATCAAGCATTTCCTGTATTTTAAATGATCAGTGAGACTCATTCTAAGCAAGCATTTAGGATATGGGGAGACATGGTCAAAGCGACGTAAACAAAAAACAAATCTTATGCAGGCATTAAATACTTTCTGTAATTTTGCAGCGCTCTCAGAGTCCAGAGAACTGTACAAACTATCACAATAATTTATAAGGGGCATGATTGTGGTTATAATTAAGTGTTTCCTAACTCTACTGGACAAGTTATAACATGATGACCATAGCTGTTTAATGGTCCCATAAATAAGGGGAAAAATTAGACCTTTCTGTAACAAACAACAATACACCAAGTGTAAAATGGAAGAAACCTCAAGGCAAACCTAGGTTGACAGAGGTCCATAAACGAAATTGGTTGAACTTCGCGAAAAAATATATTCACTGAAAGGTGGAGTGGGGGAATGTCATCTTTTCAGATGAAAAAATTTAACTTAGTTGGGTTCGACTGCTACAGTTGCTTTTGGAACAATTTAAATGAAAATGTAGTAAGTAAATCAAAAAGAAACTTTGGAGATGGCTCATTGATGATTTGGGAGGGCTTTTTGCAATAGAGGAAAGCTTCCTATTTGTTCCATAAGCATGGAATATGTGCTTCTTCGATTCCTGGATGATTTCAATGAAAAAGAATTTACCTTTCAACAAGATAACGCATCCATCCATGTTTCTGATTTTAAGAAAAACAAATAGCGTTATTGGAATAGCCAGCATGCAGCCCGGATTGAGTTTAAGGATTTCATCAAAATCTGCTGGAACAACATCGAATTGGAAATTCTTCACACTTTGTCTTATCTATGTCAAAACGTTTAATTGAAGTAGTTAATAGTAATGGAGGCCAGACTAAATATCAATAATATTTATAAATATAAAAACTTTTATTAAAAGCACTTATTGTTAAGTACTTGTTTTTGGCCTCAATGTCTAAATATATAATTTTTTCCAAATACGAAATGGTATTATAATTTTAACCTGGAAAACTAGACTGTGCTTAAACGAATATTTACCACTGTAGTTTTTAAGGGAAAGGGAAGATGAACTAATAAGAAAATTAGGCGATTATAAATTAATAGTATTGAAACAAATTACAAAACCTAACATTGTATTACAAATAAGACGACGCAATATATACTGAACATTATAACATAGAAAATATATTGCCGGAGAAAGTATTTTGCAACTAATTTATTTATTTAGTAAAAACATTTTGCGCTGGTGAAATTTCTAAAATGTGAAATATTTTGTTTCGTAAATGGAAACTCTGATGTGACTCTTTTTGCTTAAAAAATCTCATCTGGTTGCGATTTTATTTTGAGATTTATACCAAACTAGTGATGTTATGTTATGTTATATAAAATAATGTTATGTAATCTATGTTGTAGGAATGTATTTAATTGAAAAAAAATGCATTTACTGCTCTGCAGTAGTGTGACCTTCACAAACCTCACGTAAGGTTAATTATACTAGCAGGTGAAGGAGAATTCACTTAATTTATTAGACTATTAATATCGTGGGAAAACTTAATAAGCATAACGTAGAAAAAATATCCTGGAATGTTTAAGATTTGTAGCCAAACATAAATTCATTCAGGAAACCGCATATAATCCAGATTTTTCTTTTACCTCATGTTGGGCATTTCACATAACAACTCAGGGTGACAATGTTATGAAAGCAATCAGTATCAATAACATGTTAAGGTGGAAACGGGGCAATTATATGTACACTACAGGCGCAGGTAGGTAAGCGATTTTACTTCAATTTGAAATTATCATTACCAACCTCTCTGCAGAGAAAATATCTTGTCTTGATAGTCATGATCGGTGAAATAAGATGCCGCCGCGCGCATTAGTTAGTTGCGTTACTGTTGTTATTGGCATGCCGTTGACCTTGCAACGTTTCTTACTTCTAACTTTTGAAGCTCCATTACCCACCGAGAGAGACAGTAAAAATTACTTCAGGCTAAAGTAGGTGTGGTAAACGAACAAAACACACACAAGCTAAATTGATCCAGTTCCGATTCAAGTGAAACTGAAAGTACATATAAAATCGAAAGTGATTCAAACTGGATTTTATTATGTTTATGTTGAAGAACTTACCTCGCAAATTACTTCCCAAAGTGGATCTGATAGCCTGACACACAGATCAAGTAATATTATTTAGGTCTTCGTACTGTTTTTTATTTTTGTAATGTCAACCTGTAAAATTTCTGGTGCATAAAGTTGCAAGGCTAACAACAGCTTGAATGCAAGACCGACTGGCTTACTTTTGTCGATGAAGATTATGATGCAGCTATTTATCTTATGGCATTTACTTTGAGATGGTATATAGAAAATGTTGTACCAATCTAACATTCCTTGCGACGGAAATAACTGGGGCCTTTTCTAATTTTTCTCCACGCAGCAGCTTTCATACTTTGTATTGTAGTACCTAACAATTTCAATAGCTATGCAAATCTTTTGTCTTTGTACTGTACTGTATAGAAGCGAGGTAGAAATTTGCATGTTTACTACGTACTTTATATTACCTCGTAACACTTAGGCGTCTGAGACGCCTTCCCAAACATTTTCACATAATGATCCATGGTGAATTATTTTGCGCACACTTTCGGTTACTTAACATTCTAACTTTGATTAGATACGCTTATAATCAGTAATTTTACGGTCAAAAATTACTCGAGTATGATTGGGACTACAAAAAAAATGGAACATTGAGAATAAGTAGTTCTTTGTTTTACTTGTTTACGTAAAAGAAATTTTAACCTAAAAATTAGTTATACTATTTTATATCGTTTAAATTTCCGGGTGGCAAGCAGATACATACTTTTGGATTGATCTGATCGATTAGATTTTATCAAATTTCCAACTTAAAAATTATGTAGTTCTGTTTCTACATTTTAGTTATATAATTTTGCTGGCTATTCTGCAAGAAAAAAGATTTATTAGCTTTTTTTGTGACAAATACCCATCAAAGTACCGATGAAGCCCAATGTCAAAAATCATCTGACTGAGATTGAGACCGTGGAGAAGTAATCGTACTTGCTTCAATCTTTTTAATGAAATTATGCATTATGTCCTAGCCTCATTGTTTCATACATCTAAAGTTACAATTAGCAGGTACATTCACAGTTGCAGAAAACAATTAATGATCAACTTTGTATCTAAATATTTGGGTATGGTCAATAACACGACAAAATTTTACTGATCATTACATGCGATCAATGTCAATAAAAAGATATTCAACGCAGAAGAACTAGTCATCGTTGTTGTAGACGGCACATATATCTATAGCCTTTACACTTCAAATGTAAGCATTTCAAGAACAGTTACAACCAGATCAAAAACAAAACGAACTAAATCAACTTCAACGACAACCAAATCAAAATCAAGCACACCTTTTTTTAAAAACGAGGCCAACCAAGTAAAAATTAGCGTCAACTATTTAAAATCTATGACAACTCTTTCAAATTCAAATACAACCAAATAAACTTTTTTTAAAGTATTGCTTAAGCTCAGGGGACAACCCCAGCACAGCTTACGCAGAAGGAAATTAGGCAAAGGGAGATTGAGAAATTTTAACCTGACAAATGTTGCAAGTTCGCCACAATTTCTTCATGAAATTATTACTGTGCAACATCCCAGTACAACTTTTGTCAGTAGAATTGCCTCAACCACTGATACCCAGATAAATCGAAATGCCCTGAGCGGCAATCAAACTCACGCTAACAGGGAAGAAAATCTGTATGCGTGCGCCTCAGCCGGCTCGACCATCGGCGTGGGTGGGGCTTTACGTAACTTTTGTAGAAATTCAGCATAATATGTGGCATTTACGATGGTATTACGTTCCTTGAAGTCCAGCAGCAGAATACTTTCAATATCACAGAAAACGGTTGCCATGACCTTTCTGGTACTTTGTGTGACCTTCGTTTCTTTCGGTACTGGTTCTCCGCAGAGATGTCTGAATCCATTTTAAACAAAGGATCATGGTAAACAATCATAGTTGTATCCCCTGTCACAATCCTATGGAGGAGTACGTTGTCTACGCCGTCATTGAAAATAAAATAAAATCTTATAAAACCATCACAATATAAAAATTTATGTAAAAATCTAAAATTAAACAATTACACGATCTTGACACGGCAATGAATATTTATATGTGTTTATGAATGAATGCAATGAATTTATTTTCTTGTTTTATTCTAATCATTTTTAATATATTATTCTATACTTTTGCAGATATTTTTGTTGGCGATTGGGCTGGTAGAATTTGTGGTATCACAAGACGGTCCAGTTCCACCTAGGTTGGCTATTCCAGGCGCTATACCCCTTTCAGTTAAAGGCCCATTTAAAAACGAAAAATTGGGTGGTGGTCCAGTTCGAGTCCGACGACCACTCTTCCGTCCACAAAACGTTTCACCTATTCCAGTTCGTAGTCAAGAAGAAGCAAAACCAGTAACAGAAGAATCTGAGGATGAAATCAATGAGCCATTTCTACCACAAATTGTCCAGCAGCAACAGCAGCAACCGCAAGCTCAGCCACTATTTCAAGAACAGAATACAATTCAACAAGAACAACCTCTTAATGATGAACCACCGATTGTTTTACCACGTTTTACTCCGCAAGAAAGACCCGCACCTCAGCGATTACAAGATATCCAAAACAATGCAGCAGCCCAAAGGTTTACAGTGAATGGAGGAGGGGATCGACCAAAAGTTAGAGTTAGGCCAGTACAAAGAGAATCAAGACCACAATTTGACCAAGAACCAATAAGGCATAATGTACCCAGGCCCCATTCATCTAGACCTATTCAGCCTATTGTAAATGCTGTAAACGACCATGAAGTAAGGGTAAGGAGACCAGTGTCTCAAATTGTACGAAAGTACCAGGAAGAAAATGATGACGGTAGCATTACGTGGGGATATGAGAACGATGACGGCTCTTGGAAAGAAGAAACAATAGGAATGGATTGTGTTACTAGGTAAATTTATTTTTATCAATCGTAAATTGTAAATAACTCTAAATTTTCAGAGGTCGATATGGTTATGTGGATCCCGATGGAGTTAAACGCGAGTACAATTATGAGACCGGAATACTTTGTGATCCTAACAAACGTAATCAGCCCGAAGAAGCTGAACAAGCCGGATTTATCGACTACGAAGGTAACCGAGCAGTTTTACCTAATGGAGTGGAAATTAATCTCGCAAGCATGGGAAAGAAGAAATCAAAACGACCAGGAGCAGTTCTGCAGCAGCCCCAGCAATTTTATAGAAATTAGAATCAAAGATATTCAATTTGTAGGCAACTAAGGAAATAGACTAAGAAAAAAAGCCAATTTTGACTAAACTTTGTATTTATATTAAAGTCGTTTAAAAGTCTGTAAATAAACATAAAAATTACAAAACGAAGATTATAATCTAAAGTTTTTTTTTAATAAGGTCGTGGTCGCCTCATTGGTGGTGGTAATCTATTCGGCGGAGTAATGTTAATATCCATATAGTCTCCAATACAAAATTTCGCTTGTGCCAGGGTCTTCGAGTCGTCCGCTCCATTCTGTCCAGAACATGTTACTCCAATTTCTCGCATCCGATAACCATTGTTTCGTGGATCTGGATAAACTATTGCAAAATCAAAGTATGTCCCCTTTTTTCTAGTTTCTGGATTCACATCACGTACGAGTGATGTTAGTTCACGTAAAGTTGCATCTTGCCAGGTATAAATCTGCAATTCATTACTTGGAACGTTGCCGTGTAAATACTCAGAAGGTGAATGATGTCGTCCAGTTGAGCAGAAAACTCTCAAAAGCAATGGACAAGTCTATTAAAAAAAAAAAGAATCACAAAAAAACATTGTTAATCCGATTTTACTTCGTATTTCTCTTCATTAATACTTTTCAATACTGATGAAGAAGAGCAAGTGAGAGTTTTGCAGTTACTGTGGGAAAATAAGTTCATACTTACGTCAAATAGAAAAATGCTAATTTTCTTTCAAATCAGCCAGGAATAATTTATCTAGAGATAATCCTTATTCCTTATGTAACTATATGGTATAAAAAAAATGTTTTAGAAGCATTACTTTACGTAGTATACAGTATTGCAACTTAAGTAACTTTCTCAAATTGACTAGTACTATAAAAATACTGAAGCTGTATTGAAAGTTTGAGAGAAGTCTTTTGACGTACGATGTTGAAAAGAAAACGTAGGAAAGAAAGCAGATTGTGCTGTGTAAAGGTATCGAAGCAATTTCTGCCTGATCATATAAACAGAAAGTAGTTGATGTACATCTTTTCATCCATACTGCAAAACACATAAATGAACTGTTACTTTAGAAGAAGCGAAAAAATAATTATCTGGCTGACGGACACCATGCATTAGAAATTGCAGAATTTTACTATAGAATCGACACTTATCAATAACAATAACAATTTATTTAATGATTAGAATACAAAGATCTAGATCTGAGCAAATCTAAATTAGTAAATTTAAGATAACTTAATTAGATATGATTTGGAGTGTGCCATGAATAACAAGAGCAACAACGCTCTTCATGGCACACCCAGAAAGAAAACATATAAAAAATAAATAAATAAAAATAATAAACAACTGTCTCATTATATAAAAAATTATAAATAAATATAGAAAAAGTATAGATACATAAAAAGAGTAAATACAAATGTAGCTAGATAATTAATCAATTTAATTTCAAAGCATCAAATCATAAAAAGTTATATTTATATTCCTTTCTAAATTGACATACAGTCTTGGAATGCTCTTTGTGAACTATGAAAAACAATTCTGCTCCTTAGGTATTGTGGTGTAAGTCCATTTATAATTTTAAACATAAAGATAATCATTCTAAAGGTCATAATATCGCTAAAGTGTCATACCACCAACTGATTGGTATAAAGTGAAACATGATCAAAATGTCGCAATCAAAAAATAAATCAAATGCATGCATTAAAGTTAATATTTAAAATTGCGTCGGGGATTCTTCCCATTTAAGCTGGCAAGTAGAGCTTGCCATCATCATGACCATACTTTTTAATCTCACAAAAGTAAGGTCATTAATATATAAAGAACAATAAACTGGATGCGACCGGTCTATCCACACTGCAATCTCTCAATCGCAATCTACTCAACCCTGGCAACCCTCAAGAACACCATAAAATCCTTAAGGAATTCCTGGAGGATGAGGTGTCCATCCCCCTTTAGGATAAAATGCCGAAAACATATAATTTTGAGCTACCTTTCAACGTGATCCTAGGAAGTCGACAAACGTGGCAGAACATCGACTATCCTTTTGAAAGAAGAACCATTGAAATGGTACACAGATGGATCATGCTTAGGCTGGTGTATATGGGCCAAACTTTAGAATTTCTAAAGCCATGGGTACCTCATCCACTATCCTTTAAGCCGAAATCCATGCCATTGAACTCTGCCTATGTGAAAACATCAGAAGAGGTACACGTGGCGCAAATATATATATATAATGCCGGATAGCCAGGCAGCATTAAGGGCACTAAGTTCCTTCACTTGTGAATCTAAGCTTACCTGGGATGGCCTAAATGCCTTAAAACATCTGGCTACAAACAACAGAGTAACTGTGATGTGGGTGCCGGGTCATAGGAATATTTTATGCAATGAAACTGCCGACCAACTGGCTAAAGAAGGTGCCATATCCGACTTTATCCGTCTGGAGCCGTTTTGTGGCTATCCAAAAAGCCACATCAAATCCAGACTTAGAATCCGGGCGGACAGAACCAAATTATTATATTGGGAAAACCTCCCAGGTCTGAGAAAGGCGAAAAAGTTCATAACTCATTCGCAACAGAGGACCAAGGAACTCCTCACTCTAAATAAAATTGGTGTAAGGATACTAACGAACCTTTTTTCTGGTTATTGCACACTAAGATACCACCTCAAAAAGATGGGCTTGACAACAGAGGAAATCTGTCGCTTCTGCTTAGAAGAAGAGACCGCAGAACATATTCTCTGCGAGTGTGAAGCTATCGGCCGCTTAAGATTTAGGCATCTGGGAATTGCTTTCCCCTCCCCAAAGTATGTGAAAACATCAATCGCGGCTCCCAAGAAGACTTTGGGTTTTATTAAGGATCTCAGGTTGGAACGGGATTTATAAAATGGGCCATATCACAATAGATCTGGTCTGGTCGCGGTGATTAGAGGCCTCTCGCCTCAGGCCCCTTCCCTTAACAATATTAATAATCCACAGTGCCAACTTTCCATTTGGCCATATTGTCTTGCTTTTGGAAATTTAATTGTTACAAAAAGAAAACCGTCAATTCAAATTTCTTGCAAACCTTATCAGGCGTCGAATGAAATTGGTGAAATCGATATCATTATTTGTTTTCGAGATATTCGAGACGAAAAAAGCACAAACATCTCTCTAAAAACGATGGATTCGGACTCTAACTTGAAACGTGGAGATATGTCGAAATTTTCAATTAAAAAAATCGGACCAATTACAATAACTTCCAAATGGGAAGTTTAAAAAAGCACCCCTGTGGGCCTCTAAAAGAGAGATTACATTAAGATCAGATAGCTCCTCATTCACACAGACTCGCTGATATCTACCAATCAAATAGTTTTCAATTAATTAGGCTGTACCGCTGGAAAAATCAAGTTGATGTTTAAGCTTGATAAGGAGAATTTCATGATTAATAGTGTCGAAGGCCTTAGTGAAGTCCAACAAAACAAGTACAAAGACCATATCGGAGTCTAAATTGTTCCTCAAGTCATCTGGAATTTATTTGCTGGTTTTAAAGGACTCTTCGTAGTATGTAAGATTTAGGCGTTACTATAACTTTTACCCAACTGGCTAAATTTATTTAAAAAGAACTTCCTAATGGTGAAAGTCAAGATATTATTAACACAATCTGATTTTCACAGCGTCACAAATATCTGAAGCGTGTTTATGATAACTGGTTGTACAAAATCGCGCCGCAAACATTTGGGCTGTTGTAAAAGTATAGAATAGTTATAGGATATCCTTGATCTGGGAATAATTACATTTTTTACATTTTAGAATGTTATAAATACATCGTATAAAAAGTAATTACAACTCGTATCATATTTAAACAATAAAATGTGTGGGCTGTGATTGTGGATTTTCCTCTGAGGCCCTGGCAGCAAACGTGATAATTGGAATACTGTAGCAATTTGGTTCAGGAGATTTAATAACGACAAGATATCGGCGAGAATTCGAACTTTTCATGACACAATAAGTCGCTACATATATTAACATGCCGTTGAAATCTGTGGCTCAAAAGTCAGACTATTTTTCGTTTTCACCCTAAGATTTTCCATTTAAAACAATGTATGAGAAATAGAGGAGGCTATAAAAATTATAGCTATCTTGCGCATACTCAAGTTCGCGCGGAAATTGAAATTAAATCCTATAATTTTAAAAAATGCAAAAACTGCACAGTTATTAACCCGGCGTCATGGGGGATGGATCAAAATGACCCGTCATGTTTTAAATTGCTTGTGGTTTTATAACTACTCGTGCGACGTTGCCGCTCTTCTCAGTAGCTGGAGGCGTTGACTTTCTTTAAACGTTTTTAATGAGAAATCAGTCGGATGGTGATCGCGCCGCAAGTTACACACGCTGAAAACTGAAAAAGGTAAATATGATCCTTCCCCGTAATCAAAGTAGCTATGCATTCATTCATATGGATGAGTCAAATTAACTTTTTGTTATTTTTTTCCAAACATTAGTTTGTTAAGTTAATAAAAGTGCCATTTAAATTAAAAGAATGACAAAAAATAAATGTTCTGTATGATCAAGCTAGAGGAAGCTGATTTTGTTAACTTTTATTAAGTGATATCTTTATTGGTTAAAAAAATAATTATTTAAAGTATTTTCGTTGATATATTGTCATGTTTTATTTCCTTATTTCTTTCATAAATATAATGAAATACCTGGTGTTGAATAAGTAGGTAATTATGACCCAACCCCCACGTCCTTGTAATAAATTTCTACCGCCATGACGCCGGGTTAAAGTATATAAGTGAAAATAATGAAATATTTTTATATCATTATCATTTGTGGACCTAAAATATTCTGAAACGTGTCGAATTTATTATCTCCACGCAAACAAGCTAAACACTAAAGCTCAATCTAGATTGAAGACCCCTATTGGGGTAAATTCGGATTGAGAACGTCCTGTAAACGATTAGAGAAGTTCCTGAGAGAATGCAGGGTGAAATGAGATCGAAGCAATTTTACTGGCATCAATATGTGGGAAATTAGTTGTGACGCTAGTCACCAATTTAATGTAATGCTAGTTAAAATTTTTATGTAATATGAGGTACTATAGACTTGTTATTATTTTGTTATTAAATTGCTGTTAATATTTTCTTCTTATTAGCTGGCAACATTATCAAAGCCAATATCAAGCTAAAAAGCTTGAAATTATTCGAAAATTTCAAATAGTTTAATATCTTAATTGGGCACAATCATATATCATCAGCATAGATTCAAAAGATACAACCAACATCGTCTATGGAAAGATTATATATATAAACGGGCCAACGTATATACTTGTCCAAAAATAGTGCGGATTGAGGAGTATCAGCAGTGAAAGCCGGTGGACGAAATAGTCCTTTTACGCTCTCATATTAAACAGTAGTGGAATAGAGAGCAAAATTTATACAAATACAAACCTTTACTTGAGTACACAACTCACTGATTTAAAGAATGCGTTTGATACTGTAGACCACAATGTACTAGTAAGTATATTGGATGAGCTGGGAGTACGAGGTAAGGCAAATCAAATAATTAGGGATTTTCTTCATGAAAGACCATGCTACACTAGATTAAATAACGTTAAAAGTGAGAAAGAGGTGATGAAAACGGGAGTTCCACAAGGATCAATACTGGGCCCCCTCTTGTACTCAATATATATTCAAAACCTCACCCAGGCCAACCTCATCGCGGACTATATGCGGACATATATGCGGACGATACTTTATTATTGTACCAGGGGCAATCTACCAAAGAAATCGAGGATAAAATAAATGAAGACCTGATGCGATACTGTAAGCGGCTTGAAGGTAACAAACTTACAATAAATACGACGAAAACAAGTTACATGATCTTCCATCAAAATAATGAGCAGCCGATAGACATTTCAATCAGAATAGAGGGAGATACTCTAAAAAGAGTCGATTCAGTAAAATATTTAGGAGTAATTATAGATGATAAAATGGGTTGGAACCAGCATATTAACTACATAAGGAAAAAAACTGCGCCATTAGTGGGTATTATGTGGAGAGGAGATTACTTCAATAATCAAACGAAAATACTGATATACAATGCATTCATACTCCCAATAATTTTATACAACATAGTGAACTGATCACAATGTATTGGCTCGATGCAACTTTGTGTACAAAGAATTATGAATAGAGGAATAAAATCAATATTTAACTTGGACAGATTCACACCGACACGTATGCTATACGGTTCAACCAACTTCCTGAATTTAAAACAATTGATTTTTGCGGAAAAAGCTAAAATTATATACAAAATAAAGAATAAAATGATTAAAACAAGCATAGTACTATCAGAGAATAGAGAAACACACAACTATTATACAAGAAACAGGCTGCATTTACGACAATCATATTCAAGGACTAAAAAGAAGCTTAAAAGTCTGAAAAATACAGCGGTTCCCATATTTAACAGATTACCAGAGGAGATAAGAAATGTGAGGGACTTCAACAAGTATAAAAAAACTAGTCAAATCGTATGCTCTTGAAAACATTGAGATAGTATGAAACTTCAACCTACAGTTTTGACAGTTTAATCGTATTATTTAATGGATATAACAAAAAAAGGATTAAAATATAGCTAAAATTGAGACATGCTCTTCACTTATACCAGCCCTCGGCTGTCTGTGAAGATGCCCAAAATCAATTGGAACTCAGGATGAGACAGAATAGAGAGATGGTGAGAGTGGATGGAGAGGAGGTAAAAAAAAAAGTTTGGAATATATTCAGCGTTGTTCGTTGGCCACATCAATTCCCTTTTATTCCATTGCTTTGGGCTTACTTAAAACCTAGCTGATTTGAATCATCTCTTTCTTGTAATGCAATATATAACTAGCTCCCTTTAAGGTGCTGCTGTTTTTTGGGCCTAGCGTACCATTTTCTGATTTAATTCGAAATTAGTTAACTTCACTAATCAATTCAGCAAGCACTGATACTAAATTAAATCGTGAGGTGCAAACAAAACAAATTTAACAGATATATTTCCAAGAAAATTCCTGTGGAATGAATAATTTTGTAGGATCTCTATTAGAGTGTGCTTACTACATTTTAGTGTTTTAACAGGGAAATCACACATATAATTTCATCTTACTAAAAAGTACGCAAATACATTAATGGAAGAAATATAAAATAATTCATTTACATCGAACTTATGTAATTACAGTAAATGTCTAGAATAACGAGCTTTCTGTATGATGAATTCGATGTAACGCGCGATTGTATTTTTAATAAATCTAGAATAGCGAACATTTTCGAAAATATCTATTCTGTACAACGAACTTTTTTTTTTTTTTAATTTAAAATACATGTTAAAAATAAGGACTCCAGAATTACGAATTTTGACCCTCAGTGTCTCCAGAGTATTTACAGAGAATTGTGTTAAGAATAAGGAGCACTGGCAGGTATGGGTTCATTCCAAAAAATCCCAAGAGGTAATTATATGTCTAAAAAATATGATAGCAACTTAATGTACTGAAGTACGTAAATATTTGCCATTAAAAACTATAATTACAGCCAGGTTGAATTCTGTTTTAATGTAGACTTTTTTCAGAACAGTTATTTCATAGGAAATAAGTCGGAATAGTACAAATCAACTATTTCAAAGACATTTTTGTTCCTATAATGCCGGACGATGTTAGTAGAGATCAAAATATTGTTTCGTTTTTCGACTCTATTCATTACAGTGTGTTTCAAAAAATTGTTAGTTAACCT
Source organism: Dasypogon diadema (assembly GCA_006980735.1). NCBI lineage: Eukaryota > Metazoa > Arthropoda > Insecta > Diptera > Asilidae > Dasypogon > Dasypogon diadema. Next base: position 40,274 of record QYTT01081277.1, read on the forward strand.
CTCCACAAATTAAACGTTTTCTTACCAAAATATGTAAAATTTGATTTTTCACAAATTTCGCTTTAAATATATATTCAAGTCAAAAAGCTGTTTATTATTATATCATTGAGTCAATTTATAAACAACAATATTAGGCAATCTTACATCAAGCCGATATATTTCTAGAAAAGAATCAGGATGCAAAACTCGATGTTGATGCCTAAACCATTTCTTACCTTTTCCCTATCAACTTGTTTGGGTGGTGGTGGTTTTTCTTCAACAATCATTGACTCCACATTAGCCATTTTAAATTCTTCTTTTCTAATAGTTTTTACTTCTCTGTATATTTACTTGTACCGAATTAAATCCAAAGCACTTGGCAAACTCCACAGCCGCAACCAAAGCAATGTCAAAAATTAACAATAACTAGATTCAGGTTAGGTAACATACATATGTAAAAATTTTACTGGGGAACATATAAACACAAAAATCACACGTGTTTTTCTTCTTCTTCTTCTTCAGAGCATATAGCTAAGCTCCTCTTTCCTCCTACCTGGCGGGCTTCGAGGAGAGAACAGAGAAGGAGCGGAACACCAGAAGAAATCCCATGCAGCTTAGGTGAAGCCAAAAATTTTCTGAATGTGTGCGTGTTTGACAGCTTGGGCCCAGAAATTTTCCATACAAAATCTGCTGGGTTAACCCAAACTGTCAATTTTTACACTGTAAAGTGGACCGAAATTTCTACGTGTTAGTAAGCAAATTGGCTTCACTTTTGCCTCGTTGTTTCCGCTCCTTTTCCGTT